>RQTK01000905.1:41702-171016 GCA_003991915.1 Elysia chlorotica
TGGTGGTGGTGGTGTGGTGGTGATTATTATTACCGTCGCCGTTTAACTAAGTTCTGTGCGCTCTAATCACAGCATTAACTTGTGGTTCATAGGACAATTTTAGTGATCCCCATAGATATAAATAAATAGCTTTTTATATATCTATGGTGATCCCTCACTAAACGCCTCCCCCTCTGTGTATCCCCCCAGGCGGGCGGTCCCGGAGCTTCCGTCTCCCCGCGATTGATCTTGCCCCCCATCACCGTGCGCTGGGCGCGGCATCAGATCGACCACGGACTGATCAGGCGCGCTGAGAGGATCCAGCCTCGGGGCCCGCCCACCGTCTTCATCACCGAGGCGCGTCACGAGAGGCCCCGGCCCGCCCACACCAGGGAGCTCCACGCCCCGCCAGCCCAGCAGCATCAGCAGCAGCATCAGCATCAGCAGCAGCAGCAGCATCAGCAGCAGCATCAGCATCAGCAGGCGGCGAGCAGCGGAGGAGGCGTCTTCCTCACAGACTCGACGGGATGACCTAGATCTAGCCGGGGGAAGCCGCAAACTTTTCTTCAATGATTTTTTTTAGCGTGTGTTTAGGACTATGCATGTGGTTATTTTAATGTGTTTGGCTCAATATATTTATATTGAATCCGAGTACGGCTGGAATACTTTTTGAAATTTTGGGACCTTATATCATAGTGTTTTGGGAACTATCATATAGAGGCATTGTATGATTGGAATATTTTTTAAATTATAGGGTAAAATAGGGTCATTATTTTAGGGGCCTTGTAAAGATGTGTAATTGGATTAGGCCTTACTTTTCAAATGTTTGGGTCGTTATCTTAGAGGCCTTTATGATTGGAATACTATTAGGGTGGATCATTATAATTTGTTTTAGGCCTTGTGTGAATTGGAACACTTTTAAATGTTTGGGTCATTATGTTAAGGGCATTGTAAGATTAAAATACTTTTTAAATGTTTGTGCTATTTTATTAGCAGTGCTGTATGGTTGGACTACTTTTGAATGTTGGTGTTATTATATAACAGATCTTGTAGTAACGGGCCCAAACCGAAAACGAACCGGTGACCAATCGTAGCTCTACCCTAGATTTTCGGTGCCAATAGCTTTAGAAAACCTCCTCCTTGGAGGGCATGATTATGCCATGCATTATATACATCTAGTCCGTTTGTTTTTTCGCAAGATTGAGATGATGGAATTGTACAGTTTGAAATAAAGAGTTATAACATTTTTGTAGGAAAATTTCTCTCTTCCGTACAAGACTACAAATCTGATCTACATACTTAGAGATGTACATGTATATCTTTTCGCATTTTTTTTTCATTCTTCATCAGATTAATTGTCTTTGTAAGGGTTTAGAAGAATTTGTTCATAAGCAATTAAACTATGGCTGACTTGACGTTCACTTGATTCCCCGAAGAACTCGATATGGAGACGGCGACTTTGTCATCAAAGTCCAATGGAAGAGGGATGCCTGTTGGTGGTCGAATCCTGTGACCATCTTCTTACACAATCCCAGCCCTCTATCTACTGAATTATCCAGCGCCCTAACTTACCAGACGCATGTTTGTGTCCATCCATGTTTAAGGAGACGTTTACCACTGTATCCGTCTCCAAACACAGAGCTGAGGATATAGGTGAAAGGCTCGATGCTGTGTTAGGCTAGTGGTTTTCTTTCTGAACCTGCTTGGAAGTTATTATAGATTCCGTGGAAAAAAGGCCATTATTTTCATCTTAGACTCGTGTCGGTTCGTTAACCCCATGTACAAAATTCCAATCTTTACCACACTTTAATAGAACGTGTAATGTTGGTTTAAAAATAAAAAAAAGAAGCGCTAGAAAGTTCAGTAGACAGATTGCTGCGCTAACAATCAGGAGGTCCGAGCTTCGATCCTTACCTGGTACTTTCCACGTCTCTGAAGAAGGTTCTTGGTGAGACTGAGGGGACACAAATCTGACTGATTGCTTATTACTCTCTGAGTTAATTGATACCATGTCTCAGATCCATGTATCTCTGCTGTGCACATTGTTATGATGAAGCGTGTCGGTTCAAATTGTGTGACGATTGCTTGCAGCTATAATTGGCATTGGTTGGTCTTCGGCATAGATCCAACACTCTCGCCACAAGTCACAACGAGGCTCACAATTTGAATACATTTGATTACTGCGCACCTGTTGCATTCCATTATTTTACATCGTAATTTTACTTTATGAGATTCTTAGTGCTTTATTTTGATTTTCATTCAGTATTTTGTGCTATTTTTTGTTCTCATTTCATGGCATATTATTATTGATTAACGTGTTTATGTTAGGCCTACTGCACAAAACCACATCAAACGTGGTTAAGATGAAGATGAAAACCAAAGAGAGAGAGAGACAGAGAGAGAAAGAGAGAGAGACAGAGAGACAGAGAGAGAGAGAGAGAACGAGAGAGAGAGGGGGGGCAGATTAATTATTAATTTAATAATAACGGTCGGTAATTCGGGAGGGAATGGGGATGGGTAGGGGGTAGGCGTAATAGATTGATAAGTCTACTGAACGTTTTAAAGTTATTGTTGGTGTCAAAAAGACAAGGCATTGGAAGTAAAGGAATGGAGAGAGATGTGGTTACTTGTGTGTGAGAGAGAGAGAGAGAGAGAGAGAGAGAGAGTGTGTGTATGTGTGCATATGACACAAATCAATGACACCACTCTAAATACTTTGCAGTGAATAATACCAATTCAACTTATATCTACATAATAACATCCTCTCTTGTAAATAAAAAAAATGTTTCATAAGCAATATAAATCCATTTGCAGTCCTAATTATGTTATATTATTGACTGAGGGCTTGTAATAAGAGAATCAATTGTTATTTGGTACAACTCACTTGTTATACCAATGCGTGTTTGCATCACGTTTACATTTGGTATCAATTAAAATCCCACAAAGCATAAGACTTAAACTGTGTCTTGCAATGTTAATTACATGTTGACAGTTTGGAAATCAACTCAAATAAACTACAATTATACTTGGTTCTTTGAACAATTGGTGCACAATTTTGCAGATTTAGTAGTCAATACTGGCGTGACGCAAAAATACATGATGAACCACTCTTAGACTCCCAAGTGTTATTTGGCACACGGCGTGACACTAAGGTATATCCTACCCTTTCTCCTGTTAGCCAAACCTTATACTTAGAAGGAAGTGGTAATTCAGGAAGTTGGTGCATTAGGTTGATAAAAAAAAAGTGGACATCATCTTACAGAAACGAAAAAGCAGTCCCTTGGATGGGCAGTGTTATTTGTTACATTGTGATACGAAAACTTTAAAATAGGCTCACTGCTTTCCTATCTATCCGCTGCTCAAAATATTTTTTTTAAGATTATCATCATATTATACTTAATAATTAATGTAGACAGTATGTAAAGTCCATATTTATTTAATACAGGGGTCTCATAAGTTGGATAAATAGCGTGACGCCAAGCGTTACAAATAACACCAATTAAATCTATTTAATTGACGCAATTACCGAAGCAAAATTAGGTCTAAGAGATGCCGACCACTCCAACTGGTAGAGGAAATTATACTCTTTTGGAAACTGTATAATTGTGTGAGCTATCAAACTCATGCATTGCAATAATTATGACCTCGAAACATATTATAGCTTTATGTGTGATTTTTCATACAAAAACTGTTACAAGTCTCTAATAAAGCTATTAATAAAGCTAAACGCGTTCAATGAATGTTTTGGCATATATTGACATGTATATAGATCTACATAGGATGAGCTTTTTGTTGCAATCGTCTCGAATTATGAAGGATTTGAAAATAGCAATGCTAGACTGAGCACCTTTTGATCTTGACCCAAATATAATCTAAATCTTTCGAGTTTTAGAAGTGAGGTAGGACAATATACAAGTGAGGTCACGAAAACATATTGATTTGTTGTTGTTTTTTCTTTAAGCTGTGTTTTCATAACAGTACGCTTTAAGGTCGATTTATGAAACCTTTGTTTCAAAAGGTGTTTTCCCTCATATTGATAATGATGTTAATAGATTCAGTGAATAAAGTCTAATACGTTTTTCTAAAAAAAAATGAACGCCTTGAATTTTCTTGATTGATTAAGAACAAAATGTTCGGCATCTAAAATACGGTAAAACATTATTTCATTTTTAGTCAGCTAAAGCAGTAATGCAGTAAAATCGTCACCGTTACCATTAACATTGGTTATGTTCGCTGCTACTTGCGGCACTAACATCATATCATTCCCCGAGCCTGGAATATGTGTATATTATGTATGTGTGAGAGGGGGAGAGGAGGAGAGAGACAGAGTGAGAGAAAGAGAGGGAGGGAGAGATAAAGTGAGAGAGAAAGGGAGAGAGAGAGAGAGAGAGAGAGAGAGAGAGAGAGAGAGAGAGTAGTGCCTGATCAGTCGGCCTTGTTCCGTCGATAAGATTTGGTGTTGACGACGGACTTATATTGATTTCCTGCATTAGGCTTACCTAAAATTGTCAGACACTAGTCTTGGAGCCCGGCCATCAGATAGTCCAGCCACCGGCGTTGGGCATTGAGAAACCAACATGATAACAATAGAAACCAGATGAGCCCACGTGCGTAGATTTGCAGGTATTAAAATACTAACCCCTAAAACACTGCATTTGAGCACTTTGAGGCTGCATTTAAGGATGTTAGCCAATTGTTTTTCTATCTAAACATCCTTGGAATTGTCTCTTAATGGAAATGAGATAATATGAAACTCAATGTAGTCGGACTCAGCTCAAATTATTAATTTCTAGATAATTATTAATCCCTAGATACAATATGCTGTTTTATGGATCATCCAAATTTTGAATTCATCTTTGTATTAATCGTTTGTCTTTTCAACTTAAGTAAGCTTGAGGTTTCTACTAATTTAAGTGCTGAAAAGAGACATGGGACAAAATTCATTGTACTTTATTGCACGTATACATCGACTCTCCGTCAGGTAGGATAGATATGAGACTCGAACATGATGGTTAAATGTGTGTGATGTACAACACATCCACCGAAGCTTTCGACTTGTGTCCAACATAAAAAAAGATAAGGGGAGAAAAACTAAAAATTTTGATATAAACATAATAGGGAAGGTAATTCACAAATAGTTATTTCCCCTTTGTTGGAAGACTTAAGTCATGTTATTAACAAGCAAAGTGCCCAAGGTTGTTTTTTTCTTTACACTGGAAGAAGTCGCATTCAAGTGCAGCATTTATGATGTCTGCGGGTGTTGTTGTCTGGGGAGATACTAAAACAGGAAGCCAAACTCGTGAATCTCAACTAGGTTAAGGCCGAGGAAGTGGTAAAATCATACTCACTGTTATTGAAATTGTTGTGGTTGTAATCTTCCAACAGTGCACCAAAGTTGTCAGTCAATAGAGCGCCGAACTGGCGTTTTCCTTCTTTTTGCGCCCATTGCCTGGCTTGTTAAAAAGCTATTGTCTTCATTAAAAGTGGGAAGGTAGTACAATGGTGATTAAGCAAATACAAAACGAGAGAACATAGGGGTCAATTTAAAAAGTATGTAGTTTTGGAGAGAGCTTAGTAAAACATTGATCAATGGGACGCAATCAAGTTGGTGCGCAACTGAGCCAATGTTTCGGTAATTTCCTTCAAGTGGTGCTCATTGAGGTCTAAATCTATATGAAGTGCAAGACAATTCGTCAGTAACAATTAATTATTGATGGAAATTTCTTCGACCAATTATAAGTTGTCACCAAATTTGTATAGATGAGGGTCTAGGTATATATTAAGAGAATAAATGAAAAAATTACATATTATATAATAACAATAAGGTGTAATAAATGACAAGTAGATCTATATCTAGATTTAGGAACCAGCCTCGATTCCAGATGCCTCTTTTTATAAGCATGAACCGTTTCATTTGAAATTAAAATTTATTGATTAAATTTAGATCTAGGCGACATGCCTATAACTGGAAATCTAAAATTGAATCATGTTTTCATAATTTCCTTCACATATTTATCGAGCAGCCTATCGTAATAAAACCCAAGCAATACCTTTGGACACATTGACTTTTCAGTAACCATAATTTGCCCGCCTGAATCAAGATTTGGTTCGACAGGACAGTCTGAAAACTTCAGAATGACATGGGATGTTTCCCTTTATTGGCTCCAACACCGGCAGGCCTAAACATACCTTTAGGAACAGTTCCTTTCGTGTAAGTAGAGGTCAAGCTGTGCCATTGCTTCTTTGTGGTTGTTTGTTGTGTTGTTGTTGTTGTTGTTGTTGTTGTTGTTGCTGTTGTTGTTGTTGTTGTTGTTGTTGTTGTTGTTTTGGTTTTTGTTTTTTGTTTTTTTTTTTGTTTTTTTTTTGTTTTCATTTTGGTTTAGGTTTGAGTTTTGCCTAGTTTGTACATAAATGTACTGTTTTAGTTTCTTTCCGTTTAAGCCTCTTGATTCCCTGTGGAACATAGGGCCGCAGCAAATTGCCTCCACCGAACTCGGTTCTGGCTGATCCTCTTCAGCTCGACCTACGTTTATCAGCAAGGTTGTTTTTTTTTTATCTCGACATCAGCGTTTCATCGCCAAGTCTCCTTTCGGCGCCCGACTTTGCGTTTGCCTTGGGGATTCCAACTCAGGGCTTGCCTTGTGATGTTGGATACTGGTTTTCTAAGAGTGTGGCCTATCCAGACCATTGAAATTTTGCGTTTTCTAATCTCCGTCTCGATCGGGGTTTGCTTCGTTGATTCGTTCTTTCCCATAGTTATTTGGGACAACTTCAGACCACCTAACCTTGAGGATGTTTCTGAGAATTATGTAGGAAAAAGTTTGCAGTTATGGCTGTTGGTCTTGGTCACGCCCCATGTTTCTGAGCCAAAGAGTAAGACAAACTTCACGTTGGATCTTGTTTCTTACCGACAGAGCTGTAGACCTCCAGAGTGGTCTTAGTGTGTTAAAAGCGTATCGGTATCTGATGTCCTCGCCTGTCCCTCCGTCTTTCTTACAGCCCGACCAAGATAAACAAACTTATCAACCTCCTTTGTCCTATGCACTGGTTGCCTGATTGTTATAGATTCGCATGGCCTCAGTTTTTCCTATTTTTTGGAGTCTGGTCTTCCCGGCTTCTTCTGACACATGATATACATGTAGTTTCTCTTGCGCGTCTTGTTGTCTATGTGAGTAAAGGCTGATGTCGTCTGCAAAGTCAAGATCCTCCATCTGCCTAGTGAAGGTCCACTGGATACCCGTCCTTTGGCCTGTAGTTGACTTTCGCATGATCCATTCTACCACCATAAGAAAGATCGTCGGCGAAAGAAAACAGCCCGCATTATAACGGTCACCGTGCTGACGTGCCGTAAAAACAAACTCACTCGCCCACGTATAAAATCCTGGCGGACGCCAGTTTTCACATTGGAGGGTTCCGTTAGTTTCCCATCGTGGATGACCTGACAGTGGCGTCTTTATGAAGTTGTTAAGTTATAGTGGCGAACTTTGGTGGAAAGCCATAGTGTCTCTAGATGACATCTCGGTTGACGCTGTCAAATGTCTTTTGAAAGTCAACAAACACTGCATAGAGGGGGTCTACCACTCCAGTGACTGTTCGATGATGATGCGCATGGTAGCTATGTGGTCTTGCGCGAACGATCTTGTCGGAATCCTGCCGGCTCATCTCGGAGTCTCTTGTCCAGGATGGTCTTCAGCCTCTTTAAGATGATTCTTGTTAAGACGTTTCCAGGAATGAAAAGCAGCATGATTTCTCGCCAGTTGCCGCAGGATGACAGGTCCCCTTTCTTGGGCAGCTTTACAAGGTTTCCTCTTTTCCAGTCCTCTGCAACTTGTATACATGTACTGTACTGATGTTGTTTTGTTTTGTTTTGTTTGTTTATTATTGTAACACTGTTTTGTTGTTGTTGTTGTTGTTGTTGTTGTTGTTGTTGTTGTTGTTGTTGTTGTTGTTGTTGTTGTTGTTGTTTTGATGAGTGTTTGTTTGTTGTTACTAGACATAGGTCTATTTATTTTGTTATTTGTTTTTTTTATGTTTATCAAGACTGAGAAATGGAACATGTCAGCATATCTCCATACAATCGTTTGTCTATTTTGGTTTGTTTCAAGCACATCATCATCAGCTAGGCGATCTCAACCCCTGGTCTTAAGCCTAACGTCTGGGATGCAACACAGAAACAGAGCAAGGCATTCGTAAATTCTTTCTCAACCGGTCGCAAACATTGTACAATGTAATACTAACACCAGTGACAGCAATCCAACCAGAATGGGAACAAGGCAGCCTTATCGAGGATTAAAGATAGATAGATAGATAGATAGATAGATAGATAGATAGATAGATAGATACCGGTAGATAGATAGTAGATAGATAGATAGATATCTGTTTTTCTTTGTTTTGTAATTCTGTAATATATGTTAGTTGGCTTTGCTTTTCTAGTAAGTGTGATTCAAAAAATAATACATGTACATTTGTAGGCCTATAAAGTTTTCTTTTTTATTATTTCGGTATGTCCCTCGTTATTTGTACGCCCACCTCACCTCAGTAGCTTACGACACTGAAATAAACAACAAGGGAGGGGGGGGGGAACAGTAGACTAGATCTAGTTGTTGCATTTTCTCGACCGCCAGCCTTCCTGAACATTCTCCAGGATATTTCAACAAGCGGGCTTTCCCGATTATTCCCTCTGTATCTGTGACACATTTTACCTTCTGGTCAGTTTTATTAATAGCACCCGATTGATTTTTCCCCCAGACCCAGAATGCAACATTCTTACTTTGTTGTTGTAGGTGACGAGCTTTCAGAGGAAATGATCAATGAGTCAGTGCCTACGATTTCCTTCGAAGTGGGCAGAAAATCGATGTTTTAAACCTCAGAGTATTTTCTACTCAACATATACAATATATCACTGGATGTAAATCTATAAAAATTTTATCAAGGAGTAGTCCTATATTTTAATTCCCGTGTTTCTTGATATAAATCATAATTATGCGTCTTGTGAGGCTTCCTTGAGGTTGAGAAAAGATTTTCAGCTTGTTTTTCTTGCAGGCAGAGCCGGTGTAGTGTTAATATTTAGCCCCATTTGGTAAGTTAACTGTTACTTTAGATTAACTAAAATTGAATTAGATTCTATAACATATAACATCGACATTAAATGACACAGTTACTAATTTGTATCTTTTTACAATTTTTAAACTATAAATCCGTATTATCCCTTTTCTTTTTTGGTTCTTGTGTTCGATTTCAGACGCCTTGCAATATATGCACCGATCAAAAAATTGCAACACCGATTTGATTTCTATAGTAATATTCAATTGATAATTATTTCGAATAACATTACAAAAATATCAATTGCGTAGTTTGTTTTGTTGTTGTTTTTGTGGGTATTTTTTAATAAATAATATTCTCGGATACCCCCCCCCCTCTTATTTTCTCATTGTAATTCTCACCTTTAGACTTGTTATTGTTAATGCTCTTTAATTCAATAGAACTTTGTTATAAATGTATCTAGCATTCAACATAGCATGTGTTTTTTTTCTAATGTGAAGTTTTAGGTTTGGTGTATCAAGAAGTTAAGGTTGATGTAAAATTAACAATGACAACATGCATTCTTATCAGAGCCTTTGATTATGATGAGCACCGTTTGTAACTGAGTCAGAGCATCATTTTGTGGAGCTAGCAAGATTTAGATTCCCTTTATTTGGATAGGTATATTCCTGAGGGATATTGCTTCGGATTCTATAATTTGTCGTCTTGATTTTTGAAAAGTCGATTTATATCTGGACATTAGGCAATTGAACATATAATCTGGTGTTCTTGTGTCATTTTAACCGATCATGAGACGGTCGTGTTGCTTTGTCATTGCAGGAACTAATAATCTAAAAATAGACATTACACCGGATATTCTTTGTGACTGCTGGCTAAACTTTCTAAAGTGTCGATTGCCTTGCAATGCAGTTTTTATTCTTTCTTGAAGAATTGAACGCCATTTTGCGGTAGCAGACACCGACAAGCTTACTTGAGGGAGACGAAGATTCTTTTCTTCGCGTGATTACGTCGCTCAGGTTTTCAGACTTCTCATTTTTTGAAGATTGATAAACGCACTACATGTTCCAATGTATTGATGATGTATTAAAATGATTTTTATTTGACATTTTATTCGATGCAGCAGCTTTCAAATGACAGAACTTCATGAGTATTTAACAAAGAAGGGATCATGATCAAAGTCATCATGTCATGATCCTATATCGATATTGATTGACTGTTACCGCCTATAGTTTCAATCATTATTTCTCATTATTTATTTGCCGAACTGATCTTAGACTTCAAATCAGTCATCAATTATTCGAATTTCCACCCCACTTTCCAATTCTATGATCATTGTCTTTATTGACCCTTTGGAGACAGGCCGATCATCGGCCCGAGGTGAGTTCTAAGGCGAAAAGAAACGATCGACCGTTAAGCAAAACAGATCATAAGACTGATCATCGATTAGGAGTCTGGTCTAGTGCCCCACCTTCATTTCATCGACCAATCAGATATGTTGTGGACGACAGGTAGGGACTTCAGATTAGTTGGGTGTGCCTTGAATGCCTGCATCCTTTGTAACATATCAGGACCCCCAAGGGTTGATGCAGGTCTGTCGTCTAGCATTGGGCTAAAACACCACAATGGTGTCAGAAGTGGTTGATTAAATCCACCTTCACTTTGGTGTTTAGACCCTTTGCTGTTAGTTGTTAGAAGGCCAACAGCCTTTGATGTTTGCGATGGAAACAACAGCGGGTTGGTCGGACCTGATAAGGTTGGCTTTCTCAACTTCTCTTCCAAATTGATAGGGGTGAAAATGAGGGTCTGACTGTCTTTGGGACTCCTTTGCCAGGTCGTAGGGCAGCGGATTGCTGACGGGGGTGGGGAGGATCCTGTGACAGGTGGCGGGGTAACAATTTTTTGGAAGTTCGCGGTGTGGCCGGACCTGGTGGAGATTCTACCATTTGTTGTTTGGAGCTGGTTGCAGGGTAGTCGGGAAGACTGACTGAGCCAGGGGAGTCTCTTTCAGCTTTTGGTGGGTGCCTTTTTCTGGTCCCATGGGTTTGACACAGGCAAGGTATGCTGCCTTACTCTCTTTTTTATTCTTTTGATAGGAGGGGGAGGAGTGTGGTGGACGACAGGTATCATGATTAGTTGGGTGTGCCTTGAATGCCTGCAGTGCATCCATTGTAACATATCAGGGCAACCAAGGGTTGATGCAGGTCTGTCGTCTAGCATTGGGCTAAAACACCACAGATCATTTGTTTCATGCAGCTTAGGTATTTGTGCAGCAATGGCTGCCTACATGTTTACAAATTTTTTAAAGGATTTTATTGAAGTCACCATCTTGTCGTCATCAGGTGAAATTTCAGAGGATTACTCAGAATCTAAAGACATTTGGAATCATGCTAGTTCTCATATTGAAAGTGAGATTCAGAAGCTCTAAATCTAGATCTTGATTCTGATACTTACGTGAATGTTACTGTCAGACCGCGGTTTAGAATATATAGCACTGAGCTAGATTGAGATGACTCTTATCCTACACTCCGGTCTTTCTGGCAGGTGACGCGCAGGTGACGCGGAAAAAGGATCCATCTCAGTTCTCTTTAGATGTCTGTTGTTGTTTTTTTTACTAAAATGACACAAAATGTTTGCTAGAAAGGGCTTCTTTTGGACTCAGTTTTTACAAAAAAATTCCAGCTGAGCAAGCCCCCAAACCCCCATAGAAAACTATCGTGTCCATAGAGGTTGTAGGAATTTTCAGACAATTTTGTTATGGGGCATTGCAGGTCTGCTTTGTCTATTTGCGGTGAACAAAATAAGATTTAGGCCTGCAAATATTTGTTAACAATTGTAAAAGTCAAACTCTTGATAAGGCTCATGTTTTAATAAATTGAATTCATCTTATTAAAACATTAAAAAAATGTTTTAATGCTATACTGTTCTATGCAAAATGCTCTCTTCAGTAAAGAAATAATGACCCAGTAGACCTTACTGGATATTTTCACTGATTTAGGCACAAGTTTGAATTTAATTAGATACCATGTCGTGCTTTCAGTCTCATTGTCATTCTTGTTCTTTCACAGATGTCCTGTGGTAACGGGTCACCTCCTGTGAAAAGAGCCCGTACTGACGCAAATTCCCTTCAAAAGAGTTCACAGGACAAGACTGCTAATAGCGTTGAAATGGTGATCTTTTTTTTTAAATCTGTGTTTCACAGCTATATTCGATTGAAATCAAAGCACACTTTATTTAATATAGATCGATCAAACATTTTTTCTAGAGTCCAAGAAATGACTATGTTTACAGCATTAACAAGAGAACAAGTTACACCCTCGAGCAAAGCGAGATAAAGGCCAAGTTGAAAATTTCTAGCAAACCACTATGCGTCTTTCTATTTTCCAAAATAACTTACTCTGTTCTTTTTTTCTCATTTGATATTACATTTATAGTTATAAATACTCTCGTTTTGGTAAAGAAAAGAACTTTAGGTTTTACTAGACCTAGATTTAGAAACTAGAATCTAAAACTTATCTAGCCATTACAGGTTTTTTTAATGGTTCCTTGGAGTGGACAGGTAATTACTGTGTTCTGGCAGAGGCAGAAGAAGGACTTGTTGACCTGATTGTAAAAATAAGTGGAAGTATCAGTGGCTGGAGGAAAAAGTGAACATAGTCAAAGGAAGTAATGACAAAATAGAATGATAGTGAAGGTTGGAGATAGCATTGTGAAAATCAACTTATTAGGGAAGGCAAGCTGTGAGTGGTGTCACTTTATTACAGCATTGCTTCTAGGCTAATTTCTTTTTTTTACTCCTCTGCTATTCAAGAAATGCTGTTTTTCTTTTTCATCACAATAATTCACATATTCCGTCGGTATGGGTTGGAGGGAGGGGAGGGGGATGCCCATAATATCCTGCTGTTCTGATGAAAGTTCAGGGCTGGGGAAAATTTTCAACTGATGTCCATGTTGTTTTCTATATATTTTTTTTTCAAAATCTTTCTCTCAAATCAGATGAGTGCCCAAAAAAATGGAAACCAAGAAGACATTGATGAAAGTCTCTACTCCAGACAACTGTAAGCAAATATTTTCATTAAATGGTTCAATATTATTTCTATTTTCTTTCATTGACCATTATTATTATTAATATTTGTATTGATGTTGTGCTAGTTTTAAGGCACTTGAGCAAAATCTATTGAAGCCATATTTTGGTGTAACTTTCAAGACACTATAAGCTAATGGTATTTATCATTCTTACTGTGACTTACATTTCATATTTCTTGATTTTTGTTTTGTTTTAAGATATGATTACAACTTTTTTGCCCCCTTGAATTATACCTTTAATGCTTCTCCATTACAGTTATGTGCTGGGGCATGAGGCCATGCGAAAAATGGCCCACTCCAATGTGCTTATTGCTGGAATGGGAGGTCTCGGAGTAGAGATTGCCAAAAATGTTGTCCTTGGTGGTGTCAAGTCTGTCACTATCCAAGACACAGAAGCTACCACTTGGTTTGATCTTTCTTCTCAAGTGAGTTTTCTAAAATTTGTACTGTCATTAGTGTCAAATATCAGATATTACATCATGTCTTGCCAACTCCTTTTTATTTTTTTTAATAAATTAAATTAAAAATAAGTTCTAAACAAATTAATCTACAAAAAGATATAGAAAAGTGGTCAGGAATCTTTGCAATTTTGGCCCAAACTGAAATATGTTTTTGAAAAATTTATTCCAGAATCAGAAATTAAATGTAAGTGTATGATTTGTTTATATATTTGGCATGCAATCTTTTCAGTTTTTCTTGAGAGAGGAGGATGTCGGCAAGAATAGGGCTGAAGTGACCACACCTCGTCTATCTGAGCTCAACACATACGTCCCTGTGTCATGCACTACAGCTGAATTAACTGAGAGCTTTCTAAAACAATTTCAGGTAACCCGCTTGTGAAATGTATTTCTTTCTCTGCTTATGCCAGGGTGAGAAGATGGATATTTTGAAAGGAGAATATAAGTAGAAGGTGAATTAAAAGGGTTTTTTTTTTATATAAAAAGAATATTCATCTATTTCTTTAATCTGCTGAATGCATTGGTTTTGAAAAGAGGTATGATATACTTGTGAAATCATTTGTCATAAATAGTATTTCGACCAATTTAAATTGCTTCCATTGATTAAGGCTTGGCTTGAGTTGATGTGCTTACCTCCGTATCTAAGTTTCAGGCTTGTATATCATTTGCAAATATGTGGCAAACCAATTTACACATTTTTTGTTCATTTCCAAGTTAATATGACCAAAAAAAAGGCTGGGTAAGAGGCTAAAAACTTATCTTTTAACAAATTTTCTAAGATGGTGGAAAGAGAAACTATTTGTAGTTGTTTTTTTGTTGTTTTTTTTTTCAAGTTGATTAGACTCATGCTTTTTTAATGGAGTTATTCAAAGATCTACACACTTTGAACAGATTTTGAAGACATGAAATTTATCTTTAATCCTCTTTTTATTGGAATTAGGTTGTTGTTCTTACCAACAGCAGTTTGGATGAGCAACTTAAGTTAGGAGAGTTCTGTCACGGAAATGGCATCAAATTCATCTCTGCATCAACATATGGTTTATTTGGGTATGAACATTCTTTTGTTATTCTTTTAAATGTTTCATGTGTAAAAGTAAATATAACCAGTTTCATTCATATTTCCATCAATGATCAAGTCCCTTTACCTTATTAATCTTTTTGTCAACTTTGAATGAGATTATTCTTCAGAAAAAGATGAAATTTTTACAAAAGTGTTGCAGTAGCTGAGTGATGCTTGCCCTTCATTTTGTAACATTTTTTTACTTATTCTTTTGTAGGCAAGTATTTTGTGATTTTGGCCCCAACTTTGTTGTATCAGATGTAGATGGTGAGCAGCCCTTGTCCTGCATCATTGCAGATGTTGAAAAGGTTGGCTTCTCTTTTTATTTTTATTTATTGTACATTCATCTATAAAAATTAATTATAAAATCATTACCAGATATCAATTGCTTTATTCATGTTTTTATATATTTTTTTTTAATCAGGAAAAAAAGTTTTAAGACTTTGTGCTACATTAGCAGGTAGCAAATAATGTCTGACTTACTTGCTACATGCAGCTGTCTCGTTGAAAAATGATTTGAGGTATCTTAGCACAATTAGAAGACAGGAAAATGTTATCTTTTGAAATAAATCCGTTCCATTATGGTTAAGACCACCTGAAGTACCAGCACTGGCTGGTTGCAATTTTGCTCGTTTGATTCGTTCAATTGCATGATTTAATTGGGTTTATCTTGGGTAAATTGTTTATTGTTTGGCTCTTTTCAGTCTGCACAAGGAGTTGTGGCTTGCCATGATGAAACTCGGCATGGTTTCAACGATGGAGACTATGTCACCTTTGCCGATGTACAGGGTATGACAGAGCTCAATGGTTGTGAGCCAATAAAGATAAAAGTATTAGGTGAGTTGTTCAAATAAATCAATGAAGAATTAAATTTGTCAATGAATATTGGTCATGTAAATGTTTATATGTTTTTCACATTCCTTTGCCCCCGCTCAAAGTTATTGGGATAGTTTTCAGTGTCTGGAGTCAAAATTTTTTTCTTGTATAGTTTCTAATAGTGCTGAGTGTATGGTTCACATTTTCTGGAGTTTTTATATATGCAAATTGTTAGTTGTCATTATTAGTCAAAAGTCTTTATTGTTAAGACATCAATTTACGAATGGAAGAGATCAGTATAAGCTTTGAGAATTTTTTGTGACTTTGGCCTCATGTTTTGTTGTGAATATAGTTGAATCTTTTATAGAGATCACCCCACTTTGTGTTGAGAGATCTCTCTAACTCTAATGGAATCTATTCCTTATTTATTTATTCTCCAGGTCCCTATACTTTCGGCATTGGGGATACTACCAAATATTCTGATTATATACGAGGTGGTGTCGTTACTACAGTCAAAATGCCAAAAACATTTAACTTTGTAAGTGTGCTTAAAGAGGCTGTTCTGCTTCGCTTGTCCTGTTCACTTGTGCTTTTTCAGTACTTGCTTTTTTTTAATTGTTAGATATTTGTTTTAATTTGATAGTTCTTGTAATATTTTGGTAACCAAATGAAAAGGTGTGATTTAATGAAGATTTACATGTTTTGTTGTTGTTTTTTAACATTCAATACATTTTTTTCTTTAGCATTAAAATTGAAATAAACACAAGCTAAGTTCAATGGTGCAATAGTTTCCTAATTCTGAAAAAGTAGATAATAGCTTACCTTTTTTGGATTTGGCTTATTTCGCTTCTGCATTTATTTTTTATTTTTCCTTTTGCAGAAATCAATCTCTCAGTCCTTGGAAGAGCCAGAATGTCTAATCACAGACTTTGCCAAATTTGACAGGCCAGCAATCCTACACATTGCCTTCCAGGCCCTTCATCATTTCGTAAAGAAAAATGGGCGTTTGCCAAAACCACGAAACCAAGTAAGACAATAAGAGGCATAGAATCATTGATTGTTATTCGCAAAATTAATAAGACTAATCATGATTGCTTTTATTATCATTTTTAGGATTCCCATGTTTCCATTTCAATTAAGAATCAAGAGTCTACCAGATTTCCTTAAAAATTCACATTTGTGTTTGTCTTTAGGCTGATGCAGAGGCCTTTGTAGGAGTATTCAAAGAAGTGAACTCAAATTCCAAGGCTAAGGTTGAAGACTTCAGTGAGGAGCTGCTGCAGGAATTCGCATTCTCTGCCATGGGCAACCTTTGTCCCGTGCAGGCATTCATTGGCGGAATCGCAGCTCAAGAAGTTATGAAGGTAAGCTGGATTGAATACTCTCATGACACATCCTCGTCGATAAGGATCCCACCCGAGGAGTCTATGAGATATTAAACAGAAAGAGAGTCTGTGGGAGGGGCATTGATGGATATATTGCATGTGTTTATCCCTCAATTATATTGAAGTAACAAGGTTAAATTTGAAGATATGGATGCTTTCATTAATGGATATAGATGAAAGGGACAAGGGGATTTACAAGAATTCATATATCTAATGTAAAATTCTCATTCTGTTGCATCCATTTGATGGTAAATTTTTACTATTATGGTTGTGGGGGGGGGTGGATGTATTGCTCTTAAATTTAGTTTCCATTGTGATTAGGAGAATGCAACCTTTTCAATGGCTTTGACTCATGTTTTAAAGAGCTGGTTTTGTTTAAATATAAGCACTTAAAGACACGTGTGTTGTGCATAATTTCTCAGAATGTACACAGTTTTCTCGATCTTTTGCAGGCTTGCAGTGGTAAATTTTCTCCCTTGATGCAGCACCTTTACTTTGATGCGCTTGAATGTCTACCTAAAGAAAAGTCGTTATTAACCGAGGAAGCATGTGCTCCGGTGAGTATTTCTTGTAAGAAAGTATGCTCTATTTTCTTGCTGAGATCCTGGTACCCCCCACTATTTCTCTTAGTGTAAGCATATTCAATTGTCAGACCAATAGTCTTGGGTCCCAACTGCCACATGTCATGTTATTGGCAATGGACGTTAAGCAACCAACAAACTAAACATGTTAATTGTTGTTCAAAACTTGGCTATTTTCGACATTTATCCTTTTGATGATATGTTAGATGTATATTCTAAGCAACGATTTCTGTATAGTGATGAATAGGTCTATATTTAAGGATTAACTTAATGTCGTCTTCTTGTAAGAATTTTTTCAGAATAAAATTGTTCTACTTGTTTTCACCAATATCATTTTCTAAAGAAAATTATGACTTCCCAAACAACACCACTTTGATGATGTATATAATAGTACATACTTTCTGTATTTTTGAACAGATTATATTGCTATTGACAAGTCAGAATTGAATAAAAATATGTAAAGGGGTTGTGTTTGGGAACCAATATGCTATGTTGTTTACGCCCCATGTAGATCGATAACTATATAAATAAACCTAGTGTTAAAGCATGTTATTAAAACATAATTTAGTGATCATTATGTATAGATCTGTTATATTATTAAGTATTCAGAGTTCACAAGCAACTTTTCCCACTCCGTTCTGCAGAAAGGAAACAGGTATGACGGACAGGTAGCTGTTTTTGGGGACACATTCCAGGACGTCCTGCAGAACTTGCGCTACTTCCTGGTCGGCGCTGGTGCTATCGGCTGCGAGATGCTAAAAAACTGGTCCATGATGGGGCTGGGCAGTGGAGAGCGCGGCCAGCTATTCATCACGGATATGGATCGTATTGAAAAGTCAAACCTGAATCGACAGTTCCTGTTCAGACCTTGGGATGTTGAAGTAGGTTTATCTCTTAATACTTATAAAGTTCAATTTTTTTTTCATGCAGTGAATTACTTTGATGGTGTCATACAAATTGTAATTTTTTTGTTACAAGACTTGAAAAAGCTGTTTGAAAATGAACTCATGCCAGTGGTATATATAATATATACACCAAATTGTGAAATAATTGTTCAGTTATGAAAGATCAATGAACATGAAGTGAGAACATCGAAACAAACTATTTGTATCATATGCGTTGTTCTGAAATCAAAGTGCAGCAGGTTTGGTGTGAATTTAGGGTTGAGTAATCATTGGCACTTAATGGCGACCTTAATTTTGTTATGTTCTTTGGTTGGTTTTTTTTTTTTACTAATCCATGGAGAGCGCTGAATTAAGAAATATATGTTTCTTTTCGCAGAAACCCAAGTCATCCACTGCAGCAGCTGCTGCTCGCGCTATGAACCCAAGCATCAAAATAGACGCTCGGGAGGATAGAGTGGGTCCTGACACTGAGAGTATTTTCACTGACCAGTTCTTTGAGGGTCTGGACGGAGTAGCCAATGCTTTGGACAATATTGACGCAAGTAAGGAGTTGGTACTTTATTTTAACTGTGTTCTTTTTTTATTTTGTCATGTGAAAATATTCTTGAATGGCTTAGACTAGATTCCCTTTTAATTTGATGAACCTCAAAGCATTGGCTGTTCTTTTTATCACTGCCGTGAAGGCGATTTTTTTTTTAATTGTTCTTTTCATATTTCAATGCTTCATAACAATTCATCTACTGTTTCTCACCATGCCCTTTAAGGTTTGAAATAACATTATATCCATAGCTATATATTTGATTTTGCCCACCCTCTCACAGGAATGTACATGGACAGGAGATGTGTGTACTACTGCAAACCTCTATTAGAGTCTGGAACTCTCGGGACCAAGTGTAATGTTCAGGTACATCTTTTAGTTTATATTATTGGAGAGCATTTGCTTTTTGGGGCTTTTTTTTCACAAAGGAAATTCTTGATAATATTTTGCCAGCTGGTTAATATTGTAACAGTTTGTTGTCATACCCATATAAATGCGCAGTTTACATGTTCGTTCTTATAAATGCTGTAGGAGTTTCTGATTTATTTGATTTATGTTTTTAAATAACTAATTTGTTCTAGGTTGTCATCCCTCACGTGACCGAATCATACTCATCATCCCAAGACCCACCAGAAAAGTCCATCCCTGTGTGCACAGTGAAAAATTTTCCTAATGCTATTGAGCACACATTACAGGTGAGAAGACTGACAATAGGGGTGTCACATGTTCAGGTACTGAGCAACTGTTAATGCTCTCGTAGTTTGAACAAAAATATGAATTTTTCCAATCAACAAAATTATATTTTAAGATTTGCTTCCAATATTTTCTGAGTAACTCTCAGTGTTAAAATCGTACATTTTCGTTTTCTTTCTTTCTTTTTTTACTATGTTCGATGTCGCTTCAAGGTGTTTTAATGTTTTTTGTGTTGAAGTTGAAGATTGTTTTCTTCAGTGATCAATTTTAAATTAACTTAATTGAAATATTAAATCTAATATTGTTAAATTAAAAATTTTCTATTTTCAGTGGGCCCGTGATGAGTTTGAGAGGGAGTTTCATGACGATCCTGAGACAGCCAGCCAATATTTGACAGATCCCAAGTTTATGGAGAGGACGCTCAAGCTTCAGGGATCCCAGCCTGTGAGCAACACATTCTTGTTTCTTTATCACTGATGTTTTCTTTTTTCTTTTTTTTTTTGTATTTCATGTTTATTGATGCGCCAAAGCGGCATTTAGCTTGGCCTTTTGTATAAAGAGTCCTATGATTAATTTTGAAATTGAAACATATATGTAATGCAATCAGGGTGAATCGGGCACAAGTTGCCTATATATGTTTTGAGCTAGACCCATCTGAACATCTTACAATACTATTATATTTACCTGTTTCATTTTCAAATTAAATTGAATATCTCTGGTTATAGAAATGAGTTAGGCTTTTTTCAACCTCCTAAGGTGCATTTGAATACTCGACACTCCATATGAATAACTCCGTAAGTGAAATTTCCAACTTGTGCTTGATTCAGCCTGGTTGCCTCACAGATTGAGAATAAGTGTCCTTTTCAATTTAAATGTAAGTCAAGTTTGAATGACTAGGGTGTATCACATTTGCAATAATTTAAACAAGTATTTACTTAAAGGGCTAACATGAATAGGCTGGTTTATTGATAGTTGCTTGGTCACGTTTGAAATTGTATTTTGTATTTGTTTTTGTTCATCCCAGTTGGACATTCTGGAGTCTGTGAAGCGCAGTCTGGTGGAGTCCCGACCAAAGACCTTTGAGGACTGCATCTCCCTAGCCCGTCACAGCTTTGCCAGGAACTACACCCACAAAATCCAGCAGCTGCTCTTCAACTTCCCTGCAGACCAGGTCAGCTTCCATTCAGCCTTTTTAAATCTGCTCTCTATGATAGGTACTAACACAGACATCTATAGGGATTTTTTCTTTGTTTTTTATGTCAAGTCTTTTCCGCATTTTACTGTATTCCACGGACATTTTGAACTAAAAAAAATATGTAAGAAACGCCCTCCAAATTCTTTTTACATCAATGGAGTCGCGTTGGGAGCTTTTTGTTTTTCAACCACAGAAGAGCAGATACTTCACAATAATCATATCCGTCATCTTGGATCGAGCAAGGCGATCAATATTTTCAATTGTGACACTCGACAGTGTGAAAAGAAAGTGATAAATGCGCAGTTAAGTCTATTATTGCGGAAATGAAAAATAAATGGTTGTCGCAATGATCAGTGGAAGTTTTAGATAGGACTTTTGATAAAAATCTGACTGGTAATGTACAGACTGGGCCAGTATATAAGTGTATTTCAAGTTATTACTCTGTAATTTATACATA
This sequence comes from Elysia chlorotica, assembly GCA_003991915.1. NCBI lineage: Eukaryota > Metazoa > Mollusca > Gastropoda > Plakobranchidae > Elysia > Elysia chlorotica. The sequence goes on from RQTK01000905.1 coordinate 62,895, forward strand.
TTTTATACTCCAAACAGTCTTTGATTCAAACACACTCATAACTTAAGGTATTGCCAAAAGGTCCCATTGTGCAGCTTATTTTTAAAAAGAATTAATAGCCAAATTGACAATCGATTTTAATATTTCTTGTTAACGACTTCCACAATATGTTTTCAGAAAACAAGTACTGGAGCCCCCTTTTGGTCTGGGCCTAAAAGATGTCCAAATGCAATTGAGTTTGATTCCAATCAGGTAAATATTTTTACAAGAACAGGGAAGTAGATGGATAGTAAACTATAATTAAATGCTGACAATAAGCAAGTTTTTCTTGGTTATAATATTTACCGGAAAAGGGTACATCCAAAGCTTTTACTGTTTGACAATCACCTTTCGTTTGACATTAGTTTGAAGCATAGACGTGTCAAGGATATCTTTCGGATGATTTTATTTCTTAAAATTATCCTTAATTGCATTTATTATGAATTGAACGCTTTATGTGTTTTCAGGGGCTTCATCTTGACTATATTGTGGCTATGGCCAACCTGAAGGCAGAGGTCTATGGCATCCCCCAGTGTCGTGACAGGAGCAAAATCAAGGCAGCTGTCGATGCCATAGTCGTGCCCGAGTTTGTCCCAAGGTCTGGTGTAAAGATAGAGGTCAACGACAGTGAGCTTGCCTCCTCGTCAAACAATGAGAGCTCAGGTGTGTACAGTTTTGCTCTTTTTCTCTGATGTTTCTTCTTACACTGAACATCTTATCTTAAGCAGGAAGTAAATCACAGGCAATAAATGAGTACAATTTTTTTGTTCTATTTTTTTTCTCCATTTGGTCTATTTGATTATTTTCAGGGAATTTTTCCAGATAATTGTTCTGGTCTCTATCTCCCCCCACACTCCCACACACCCACACAAAGGTTAATTAATGATCTTTCGATTTCAGTGTTGTTTTGCTGTTGTTAAATAAATTTAGAATATATCCAAGCTTGTATGCATTTGCATTTCACAATATTTTTTTTTTCTTAAAATATAGCTTCAACAAAAGCATGTTTGCTCATGTTCAGTACTTTGTCTTTTCATTAAATTTCAATGTATTATTAGCTGCGGAGGACCTGGCTGATCTGCAAAAAAGCCTGCCCCAAACCTCATCTGTGCCTGATCTGAAAGTTACCCCTCTTGAGTTTGAGAAAGATGATGACAGCAATTTCCACATGGACTTCATTGTGGCTGCCTCGAATCTCAGAGCCTGCAATTACAGCATACCAGAGGCTGACAGGCATAAGGTCAGGGAGTCATTCTAGTTAGTCTTAATTTCACAGTCACCATTTTTTGCGACAGATTGGATGTATATGTGTCCATGGTTGTTTTTTTAAATGACATATGTCAATTGATTATGGGTTGTTGGAGTGAAATTTTTTTCTGTTTTCTTGATTCTTTGAATCACCATTCATTTGTGATATCAAGAAACTGTTTGCATATTGTCTGTCTTATCATTGTATAAATATTTTTGAAAACACAATAATAGTATAATACGCATTACTTTTCAACTTTACTGATTAAAAAAAATAACGTTTGTCTCCAGAGTAAACTGATTGCTGGTCGTATCATTCCTGCTATTGCAACAACCACAGCAATGGTTGTTGGTCTAGTCTGCTTGGAACTCATTAAGGTAGGTTATGTTTGTGATAAATTTTATTTATGAAAGTTCAAAAAGAATGTAAGAATGTACAATTAATTAGTCAATTTCGTCAAGTTTTCTGTTTATACATCTGTATGACTGTTGAAATAAGAACAGCCCATTATCATGAAATCATAGCAAAATTACCGTTTTAGACATTTTTAGACAAAATGTGAACTGTTTTAAGGAATATGACATGCACTTAACTTGAAAATTGGAGAACCCCTACACACACACACAAAATAGGGAATAATGTGTTTTTAAGGAGTTCATAGCACCACAATTGATTAATAGATGATATTTAGTTGCAGTGTAATTTTATAATTGTACGTTGGCTTCATAGCTGTTCTAAACCCATGTGCTTAATTCAATATTGATATAAAACAGTAATCATTCTTCCTTTGTTCGTTGCAGCTTGCTCAGGGTCACAAAGATATTGAATCTTACAAGAATGGTTTTGCTAATCTTGCACTACCTTTCTTTGCCTTCTCTGAACCTATAGCTCCACCCAAGAACAAGGTAATTGTTAAAGACCAGCCATGCCTGTTTTCACTGTGTGCGTTTCTATGTTGTTGCTTTTCAAGAATTTTTATTTATGTCAATACAGCTTCTTTGACCTTTTTTTTCTGATCTATTACAATGTGAAAGTTAAGAAGCGCAATATATCAATCTTTTAATGCTGTTGGTTATCTTTTCATTAAAAAGAATGGCATAAATTCAAACTCTGAATTCAGATGTCTTTTTCTTGTTCCAGTACTATGAGACAGAGTTCACTTTATGGGACAGATTTGAAGTTCAAGGAGAAATGACACTGCAAGAGTTCATAGATTACTTTCAGGTAAGCTTACCAGTTTTAATGATAATAAGTTAAAGAGTACTCAGTGCCTACTCAGCTATCTGAAGGACATTGGTATAATAAAATTTAACTGAGATTATCCTACACATGGATCTTTTAAACTACTGTATATACCCTTTACTTTTTAACCTTTTTATGCACAATTTTTATGCTTTTATCACTCGGAGAGATAAAGGAGTCACCGTTGCCACTAGTATAATGCCGTAACTGTCCTAGGACATTGTGGGCACAATATAGCCGTTACTGTGCTGAAGTGCAGTAAAAACAAACTCAGGGTTCATTTGGGAAGCAAACACAGCTTTATCATTCTCATTTGCATCTTTCAATGGTCGAGGAGTGCAGGTTCTGATTATTTTTCAGTTACCATATCAATGCTTCCAGCATTGCTTTGTCCATCAGATTCTATTAACAAATTCTAGTCACAAAGAGTCAACTATTATATTAAATCTTTTGTAGATTTGTTTAATTTAATTATAAATTGAAGGGCCAGGCCAAAAACATTTTGCATCATTTGAAAAGTTTTGAATTGAGTTTGTACAGCACCGAACTCCCATAAAGGACACTTCTAAAACAAATTGACATGTAAGGAAGTAAAATAATATGTGTCGACTGATATAGAAACCCATTTTTATGCATGTTGTTTATATCAGTTTTATCAGTGTTTGGGTGTGTTTTTCCACAGCGGGAGCACAAACTGGAGATCACCATGCTGTCCCAGGGTGTGTGCATGCTCTACTCGTTCTTCATGCAGCCTGCCAAGCGTCAAGAGAGGTTGGGCTTGCTGTAAGTCCAGTTTCTAACATCTCGGAGCTCTTTGTATATATATTGTTGTTTTCATTTTTCCAGGCACATTTGGGCTTTCCTACTTTTGTCCAATGCCATATGGTATCTGCTGTAATACCCACTAAAGATATCATTTCTAATAGTGTTTCTGATCAAATTTTGCTTTACACACTGTACTATAAATTATCATGTTTCTTTAAAAAAAAATGACAAAAACTCGTGGACTTTTCTCCTCACTTTTGTCTCTCTCTCTCTCTCTCTCTCTCTCTCTCTCTCTCTCTCTCTCTCTCTCTCTTCTGCATCACCTGACGTTCCATTACTATATTTGTTACAAAATCACCCCCAAGATATTTATATAATCGACAATACGTTGTTGTTGTTGTTTTTTTGTTCTGTTGCTTTTTGTTTAGCAATATTGAGACAGAAACACTATACACCTATAGCGTGTATAGACACTCCCTGTACACACATACTGAGTTCCTTTAGTATGATTAACTGATCCAACGAATAGAGAAAAACCTGATTTTGTACCTATTTTTCCTGGAAAATACCTATTTTTTTACTATGGAGTACCTAATGGGACTTTTTCAATTAGGCAGGCCTGAATTAATTATTGTCTTTTTGCTCAGGGGTGATCATGCGTTTCAAGTGATTTTGCGGCTAAAATGATGTTGGTCCTTTATATGCTTTTTCTTTCAAGATTTACACTACTAAAATATTACAGGAGTTTGTGATAAACACTATACCCTATCAGCCTTGTTTATTTGTATTTAATCCTTAGACCATAGATTGTGGTTTCAAAGGTCATGGATGTTATTTATCAATTTTATTTTACTGGATTTTGCATTATTACATTAAAGCACATTAATTGTTGTGATGATCATGTTACAAGTATTGAGGTTTGTGCATTTAGTGAGAACCTGTATATTTTTATTAAACATGGATTTCATTTTAGCCATCTTCTCTTTTACTTCCCTCAGGATGTCGGAAGTTGTGAAGAAGGTGTCTAAGAAGAAGGTCCCACCGTACGTGCAGGCCCTGGTGCTTGAGATCTGCTGCAACGACGAGGAGGGAGAAGATGTCGAGGTGCCCTACGTCAAGTACAACCTGCCCAAGTAGACTCTGGGCCTGGACGTCTTTCTTGAGCTTAGCATGCTTCGTCAGCGCTCCCAGCCCATTCAGTTTAACTCGCTATCATTTTGTTAGGACTTGTCAAGCACTTGCAGCTGCCTTGCCATGTTTTATGGAAGGTTAAACTGTTTGGATTACCGTAGCTTATTGTCAGTCTAAAAAGGCTTATCTCTGGAGATCAAAATTTAGGAAGTCTATTTAATATTATGTTTGTTCACTAAGAATTAATAATGTTTAAACACTTTGGGTTCAAGAGTTTTCAATCGAGCATCTCATGTACTGTTTGTGAAATCAATCATTTCAAATATTGTTTTTTTTCAGCATAGGAGAGTGTGGGTGGGTGGGAAGGGGGAAGGGGGGTTGCATTTATGTGCAGTGGCATTTTTATTTAAACTTTTCTCAAAGCTGGCATAATTTTGTTGACTATGGCTCTTTTTTTCTATTAACTGATTATCAGTTTTGCTATGATTGTTATCCCTGATGTTGTGCATTAAATTGTATTCCACTTGTCTTGAGAATATTATTAACCAATGAACATGCATGTACTCATCTGTGCCAGTTTTAAGGTACAAGATCATGAAAGGAATAGGTAAGAGAGATTATTTTGTGTCCAAGCATTTTTGTTTTTGAAACATACGTAACTCGTGTTGAACTTCTTGCACTTACTTACTTTGTAGAAGAGAATTTCACTCATTGAACTGTCAGCTTCAGGGACACTTATTTGCATGATTAATCTTGGATTTCTGACGCAGCCCTCAGTCCCACCATTGGGTTTTATTGCTCTATCATAGTCTATGTGCTGATATATATTATTGCTGGAGTGAACGTCCGTTTGTTTTAATAATGTGATCATGGTGTTATTTTTTTTCTCATTTTCTTTTTTTTATTATTAAACTTTACACGATTATGAAGATTGTTGCATTTACCATTCGTTTTGGTAAAATAAACATTGCAAACTAATCTAAGTTTCTGTTTTGTTTCCCCCTCCACTGTTTACTTGTTTGTCAAAGTGTTCTCTTAATGTCTTTTTATTATTCTTATTATACATGTATCCTACATTACTAGAGCTAATGTCATTATGCTGAAAGTAAATTTTGGTCAGAGAAATCAAAGTTGTGTGCTAGGTCTCAAGAAAGATCCTATTGGACATGCCGTGCATACCCGATACTGGGCCAGTCTCTTCATACTGGCAACAACTTAACCCATAGAGGGAAAAGTTTGGAGGCTGATACTTTAACTGCTTGTCTCGTTGCTGTGATGTAGAGCCAATTTTGATTGTGATGGATGTATAGTCTAAGGGTTAGTGAGAACATAGAAACTAAAAGGGGTAACAAATTACTTCTAAAGGTAACAGTTTCAGAATATTATTTATTCCGCAAAAACATCAAAATCATTTACATAACATATGCAAAGATATGAAAGTATAGGAATTGGATGACGATTCAACGATGGTCCACCATTGGTGTCGCTTTCGAAGAAGGTGAAGAGTCCAGTTATCAGAGCGGCAACAGTAGTAGGGCGAGGTCAGAGGATCACTGCGGGTGGATGGGCTGACCACAGCAAAGGCTATGAAGACCAGGGCGGCTCACTACAGCAAGTGGTTGAAGGGCAGCGACAGCACAGCTTGAGGTATGGGCGCTCGACAGTCAACGGGGCCAGAGGATTGAGTCCGGAATGTTCACACCTTGGCGGGAGTAGAATAATAATGGAAACACACCGGCTAGAATCAAGGCAGGACTGGCTAAACAACCTGTTACCTTCTAACAACTCCAAAGGAGCATAAGATATAAGCACGCCCCTCAAAGGCAAATATCACTTTATAATACAGTCCTTGGAACAGAATTTGCCACGGTTGTAATACAGGTCCTAAAAATAAGAATCTCTTAACACGTTATCAAAATAAAATAAAATATCGCAGACAAGAAAGCAGTGTGTCCTTCTCTTTCTGCACAACTGATCCTGCCTCGATCCCGGCAATGAAACTACTAACCAAGAAAAAGCACACGTTCTATCGAAAAAGCTCACCCAAATATATACAACCCACCCACGTGATATCACTCCACGCATGCATACACACAAACTCACTACTACGTGCGAAACTTGCACTTATCTCTAACATCCTGTCCAAACACAGTATTTTATCAAGTACATGTACGTATACCAACAGGAAAACTGAAATGTTATTCTCTGTGAAAGAGATCTTCAGATTTCACCTGGCAAGGATACGTCTTATTATTAGGCAGAAATTGAAATAGAAAAATTCTGAACTAAGATTATGTTGATACATGTAATATGGTTTGATCATTGACGTGCTTTGGTGTCGACTCAACTGGGAATTGGTTTGAGTTTGCTCTATTCTTAACTCTAATCTGCCAGACATCCTGCCATTATCCCTGTATTAGGATTCCAGCTCTTGGATATTTTAACACTTAAGTCTTGACTGACTGGTTGGGGATGAATTGAAAGGACAAAATTCTGCAAGATTTGTTCGTAGTTGGTAATGAATTCAACATGATTGAAATGACAAAAATGCAGTTGTTACTTGTGTGATAGCACATTAAAATGTCAGACGCTGGCTTTAAGACCCGTCGACATGAATGGTCCTCCTTGGAACATAGGAGACGTAAAATTAAGACAAAGCTTCTCCCCAGTAAAGAAGAACATAGGCGTTCCCCCGACATTGCTGGTGTTGAATATATTGAAATTCAATAAATGCATAGCGAGCCATATTAATGTCCGAAATATCTGAATAAGATCTGAAAGGAACACATGTAGTTTAGTTAGTAACAAAACAAGGTGGTAGTGAATTAAAACTTTCATTATGTTCGCATGAGGTATAAGAGTTGAATTCCAGCCTTTGTCCAAATCTACATACTGTAGGATTTAGGGGCCGCAAAACTAAAGTTTACTCGAACATAATACATGATACATACACACTTGGTTGTTCACAATTCGATTTAAACGTGGGTTTATGTTATTGTACATAATTCGATCTGAACGTGGGTTTAGTCAGTCGGCAGTTCTCTTGTTACGACGAGCAAGAAGATTTCAAATCACATGCATACCTCCGCCTCCCTTTATAGTTATATTCCATATATTTTCTTACATTCTATGTACATAGCCTTTTCCCTGCAAATTGTATTATGCTTTGTCATAGCTTTAATATTTCGACATGAGACTTCAAATTAAAGCTAAAAATGTAAGCAAATCATCAGAAAAGAACCAATGTTGGCACGTGAAAGAGTGCCACTACCTTCATAAATTATTAATAGACAATAGCGAACAACATTTAGTCATTTTTAAAGAAAACAAAGATACGGGGAAACATACTTATCAGTCATATCGTCTTACTTCGAATCAATGGCAAAGTTGTCCTTGGCGAAGATTACGAATTCCCAAGCATTGCGAAATACAATGTATTGTGGTATTGATTCTCCTCTGTCCGTGTACATATACTTTGGGTTTGCCATAAATGATACCCCGCCTATAACTCAGGAAGGATATAATTATGACGGCAATGCCCAGTCTCTATCTTCTGTCCATGGTTGGTTTACCAAAAATGTGTATGTTTTTCTTTTAGTTTCAAGTAAAAAAAAAAAGGGGGGGGGGTGTATGGACTTGACTATTCAGGCTCAGCAAATGCCTTTCATTTCGCCGAGTGACCTCCGTTGAAGAATAATATTTTAGAATCCATATATAGACAAAAATGTACTTGAAAAGACTTTCCCAACTGCTTTTATTCAATTCCGAGGGGTGCGAACTTTCGCAAGTGGTAGACAGTTGATCTCCCAATCGCAAAAATTGTCAGACGTTAGTTTTGGGGCTTGTCCACGACATTGTATAATTTATATTGTCCTCACACAGGACGCTAAACAACAAACAATTCTGTTCGGACAAAAAAATACACGGAGAAGTATGAAGTATGGGATGTATGTTGTTTTGATTTTGGGACTCATAGTAAGGCGATTTAGTGCTAGTTAAAGTCTAGAATCTAGGAATGGTAAGTAAAACGTAGTAATAGCTAATAAATCGTCGTAAACCACCTTTTTCTCATATCTTAGGACGAATCGTAAGCTTACGGTGACGTTGTACTTGTACACACGATCTACATAGTGCCTAGTCCACAGGCGCTGCAGTGAGACACAACGCATCCGATTTCTTCAGTCGTACCCCACACGACCTGTGATCAATAACAGGATGGTGCAATTGAGCCACAGGTGCTCTGACTATATTCGTTTCTCCTCCTTTTTCTCTTTCTCTTTTTTCTTCTTCTTCTTCTTCTTCTTCTTCTTCTTCTTCTTCTTCTTCTTCTTCTTCTTCTTCTTCTTCTTCTTCTCCTTCTTCTTCTTCAAACCAGTGGTTGGGGCAACCGTGGAGACAACACTGCATCTAGCAACCAAGTCTCACCATTCCCCCTGTCTTCTGTTTTCCTGCTATCACTTATCGTGTTCCATGTCCGCGTGAAGTGACAACCAGCTCAGACGCGCTGTGTAGAGACCAGCAAATAAAGTAGTAGCCTTTTCACGGCGATCCTTCTGCTGGTTCTGCTCATTAGAGCCACTTGACAGTTCACAGGTCTGCCCGACTCTGCCATTCTTTGAGAAAAACGTAATCGATAAAAGCGAGATGACAAGGAGAATGGTGTTCATCAACAACCACCAGAATCTGATCATACTGCGTCTGTAGATTGCTCTGTCTCCGTCTGTCGGTGACGTCTGCCTGTCTCACGATCTCTCTGTGTCTCTCCATCTCTGTCTCTCTCACTCTCTCGGTTTCTCTCTCTTTATCGCTGTCTGTCTTTCTCCCTCCCTTCTCTTTCTCTCGCTCTATCTCACTATCGATCTCTCTTAGACTCTCTCCCTCATTCTCTTTCTCTCTTTGTTTGGCTCCTTCAATCCTCTTTGTCATACATGTATCTCTATCGCTCTCTCTCTCTCTCTCTCTCTCTCTCTCTCTCTCCCTCTCTCTCTCTCTCTCTCTCTCTCTCTCTCTTTCTACTGGTTGGGTCGGTGTCAGTATAATGTGACCGGCTGAGACAGGAGTCATGGTATTCCCGCCCTGTCTCGTGTGTGGCAGCATATAAAATTGTCAGACGTCAATCTTGGGGCCCGTCCACAATAGTGCTGATGTTGGACATTAAACCAACTCAACTCAACTCATCTATCCCCCAAGAGTATAGTCTCTCTCAGTTCTCTCTCTGCTTCTCTTGTTCGCTCTTCTTCCCTCTCACTTTTTCTCTGTCTTACTCATCCTTTTTTTCTCTCACTCATTCTCTATCGCGCGCCCCTCTTCCAAATTACCCCTTTATCTCTCCCCCCCTCTCTCTCTCCCTCAGCTTTTCTTTCCCAATCACCCTCATTCTCTCCCCAAAGACAAGTCTAACACATAGTGTACCGGTACTGCACATACACTACCAGTATTTCCATGCCCGCACGTTTCTCATCACCTCACATACACGTGCTCTCAGCGCTGTGGTGTTGACTCAATGTATAGCATACTATTATAGTAACCATGCCGACAGTACAGCATTGTTGGGAGGGGCTGAAGACATAGTCGCTTGTTTAAGGAATTCAATAAACACATGTCCCCCGTAAGATGGCCAACTATAAGCAATTTCGCCCACACAATAGCAAGTTTAGCAATACATGTACTGTCTCATACTACAAACAAAACGTTTTCTGTTATATAAATCACAAGCTGTCTCATCAAGGAGCGCGGGTAGCTTAGCCACTTAGAACTCTGGACTGAAAAGCTTAGGGTCGGGGGTTCGAACATCGGCTGGTGCCCCCTTCTCCTTCCGTCTGCGCATAGTTTTGGTGCAAACTTAGTGACCAAATACATTGAATTTCTTTTGAGATTTACTACTACTACTACTACTACTACTACTACTACTACTACTACTACTACTACTACTACTACTACTACTACTACTACTACTACTACTACTACTACTACTACTACTACTACTACTACTACTACTACTACTACTATACTACTACTACTACTACTACTACTACTATCTATCTATCTATCTATCTATCTTCTTCTTCTTCTTCTTCTTCTTCTTCTTCTTCTTCTTCTTCTTCTTCTTCTTCTTCTTCTTCTTCTTCTTCTTCTTCTTCTTCTTCTTCTTCTTCTTCTTCTTCTTCTTCTTCTTCTTCTTATTATTATTATTATTATTGCCCATTAACGAATTGAACTTCGCAGTAAAACCTGTTCCTCTTTATGTTAGTTGAGAAAAAATATAATCGACGCATTGCTATTTGGGGATGTAGCGTAAAAAAGAACAAAACAAACAAACAAACAAACAAACAAACAAACAAACAAACAAAGAAACTAGCAGTTGTTATTACAATGTTTCAACGAAATGCCTGCCAATCGTTGAAATGACGGAAGAATGAACCACTTCAGGAAAAGGTGACCAAGTATGCCTTATTTTTAGAGTGGGGAATCCTTTACGTCATATCCGGACTATAATTCGTCTTTGTTGATACTGCAGCCACCGCAATGGCAAATTTTTATTAGGAAAGATTGGGTTAGCAGCAATAGCCTACTGTTTGCTTGGCGGATAGGTGAAGTATCACTTTCGAAACATGTTGCTGTTTATAGAAGATTAAGAATTGAATTCGGTATCAGATATATGGTAGAAATATAGAGATCATATTTTTGTCATCGATGTAGACACTGACTTCTAAAAATAGATATAGAATCTAGATCTAATCTTGGCACCAAGAGAGCCAGCAGACTAGAAATCTAGACTAGATCTATATTATCTTTTAGATCTAGATATCTAGATTTGAAGATCTCTAGATCTAGATCTAGATATCTACCCCAAATGATTTTGTCTGATAGTATGTAGAATCTAGATTATACTTTATAGTCTAGATTATGTAGACAATTCTAGATCTATAGATCTATATTGGTTGAATATGATTGAAGTATAGGTCAGATGGTTTGGATCTAGTTAGGCATTTGTACATTTCGTTGGTAGAGGTTTCTTTAGACTTAGTGATCAATACATTTGATGAATTTTAGGTTCTAGATACATATAGATTTAATAAGAATAGCCTTTAAAAATTTCAGAATTCATTATGAATGCTAATATGTATAATTTCTAAACCTTGATTACACTTCTAGGGACTCTAGATCTAGATCTAGTAATAAACTCTCATCATTTTAATTTGTGATTTTTTCAATTAGGCCCTATAAATATTCACAAACTCCAAACAATAACCTGAAGCAGAGGAAACAAAGGGGTGGATCTGAATTTGAGATAGACTGAATGCATTGAAACCTGCCAGCCATGTCGAGCGACATAAACAGACAAATGAGTCACGTGTCTGAAGCCTCATCCATGGGCAGCGACGGCAATTCCTCAGAGGATCTTGAGGAGGACAACGACTACTACATGGACAACACAGATGACCTCGACCTTGACTGTCCAAGCAAAGCAGATGACCCGGAGTATTTTGAGTATGAGCCGTTACAGCTGATTGATGCGGAAGGGATGCTCAATGAGGAGATTGAAACTTTGTGCACAAGACTGAAGGTGATTTGCAATTGTATAATTAACTCCCTATAAATGTTATCTGTAAATATTGTGTTAAAAATAAACCTCATTAATATTATAAATACAATTTTTGCCCTAGTATATATTGCCATAAATATAATTTTTTCAATCAGCTATGTATTTTAATATATGTTCCACTGGGTATCTGTTCATAAAGGAATCTTCCCTCTTGTCTAACTATGAATTATTTCACCACTTTCTTTCCAGGTCAATCCCTCCACAGCAAAGATGTTGCTTTTTGGTCACAATTGGAGCAAAGAAGAAATCATTGAGAAGTAAGCTGGCACAGACTAATTTTCTTGAACATTATATTTCAAGACATAAGATTGTGAAAGAATTTACTTTTTAAGAAAGATTGATTCACAGACAGTTTTTACCTGACAAGTGGATTTTCCGATTGCCTAACTTAAGTTTCGCGTGTGTGGACATTCAAAAGTGTTACCTGAGTGCAGGGCTGGCCGTACTACGGCATAGTGTGAATATTGGAGTATGACTGCGAAGTATGCAGTGCCTCGTGGGGTGTTTGAGTAAAGGAGTGAAATCATAGGGGCAGTTTATTCGAAAAACCCATATTTTATTTAAAAAAACAACAACCCATAAACAGCTACCCAATGTGCATTTAGTACATGTATATGAATGGTTATTTAATTTTTTTTTTTGTGTGTGCTTTATGGCACCGCCGAAGTTTGCTTTTGTTAGAAAGAAGAAATGGGAAGTTTATTGGGATCGGGCACTAGGTGAGTGCAGGGATCAATAAACGAGTTATAGTTTATTGTCCAATACAACATAATAGTAATACCGATTGCTCTGGTCAGAGAAAGTAGAAACCCTTTATCGTGAAGACAATTGGTCATATCAGATAGAGAGAGAGAGTAGATTTCAATTTTCATACATCCAAACTTACTCTTATTGGTCATATCTTATAGGAGCTGCCACACCCGATACAACTGATTGGTCAATCTTCACTCTCTTGTCTGATGCGTGTTCACAGACTTCAAATCATTCTCATCTCCCCTTCACCCACAACAGTGGGTCAACTTATTTTTTTTTACATGTCCCCTGCTATCTTAGCACTTCATCTCAACAGCTATAGACAAAGGACGGCATTCCCAAATAATAAAATAGCTCATCATTCAAACAATGTAGCAGTATCGATACCTACAGATACCCTCCACTGGTCAGTAACAGCGAACAACAATGAGTGAACATACCAAGAAACCCGACTACCTCATGGTCTGCCTGTTTGCTTCACCATACTTCAAATCCTACTCATAAGACTGATTAGTAGACAAAAACTGGAAAAGTTGCATCTTTTTATTGGTTGATAAGGTTTACTGTGACCAGATAACGTCTCAAGGCCATCCTCAAGTCATAGTGTGCGGATTTATGAGCTAGGGTCGAAGAGCTACCTCTTTATGTCTGCGCCCAACAGTGCTCAGGTGGGAGCGCTATACTCTTAAAGTTTGCACCTCGCAGAGCCAGGGTTAATGCTCAAACTGAAATATTTAACATGTAATATAAATTTCAATAGAAACATAAGTTTGCACAATGTTGCTGGTAAAACAATGAGCCACTCTCAATCACAGAGAAATTTCAGACTCTGGGTGTCCAGTGGACTCCTTAAGTTTTTTTTTAGTTTCTGTTCAAGGATACACTCATTCACATCATGATTTGTTTTAAACTTTTTGCAATACTCATCCATCACAAAATTATTTTCCATCCCTTTCTACTGAATGTCTAACACTTTCTTTTAGAATTATGAATTTGTTTACACTAGTCTAATTTAATATTTTTTTCTCCTTTTAGCTATCAGCGTGATCCACTTGGATTCCTTATTGAAAGCCATTTGGCGAGCCGGAGGAAACATGTATGTACATTTTTTTAAAAAGATGATCTGTCTATATCTTGAGCAGTTAGGGATTACCAGTTTTATATATGTATTAATAATTATGAACCCTACACTTCTGAATGAGAAAAACATGATTTTAATTGATAAATTACATTCTCAAGTTGATCTCATTTAATTAATGATAAACTCTAATGCTTCTTTTGTTTCGTGAATTGTTCCTGATCCACTTTGTCGAGGAAAAATATCAGTTCTGATATGTTTCACCATCAATTTTTTATCTTAATCTTTTACCTTGTTTATTGTGCAGTAAAGATCCGCTTTTTTGTGTCACACTACTATAGAAAATAAAACCCACAGCATTATTAACACTTTGTTGTTTACACTTAGCTCAAACTTTACATGATCTGTAACCAGAAATAACTTTAAAATTTCCTCTTTTTTGTCTAAATAATATTAGGACAAACTTGTGGGTCCCAGGCCCACTTGCTCGGTGTGCTGCAGGGATTTAAGTCAAGATTCATTCCTGAGCGTCGCCTGCGGACACATGTTCTGCCGAGAATGTTGGGACATGCATTTTCAAACTCAAATCCAAGATGGTGTCACAACAGGTAATGCTTTCATATAAGGTTGTTTAAAGTATTTATGGTGAAGCACAGGAAAAGGCTCAGAAATGCAAAAATCAAACCTCTTTACTTATTGTGTGGGACCTAAAAAAAAACCAACAACCCAAAACATGTTGAATCTTTCCATGAATTTGCCTTGTTAATCTCTTGGTCTTATGCTTTTAAGATCATAATTTGATTTTTATATTTTCTATGGCGTTTTGTTTCAAGTTGGTTTCTGGGGATCATTTCTTAGATAAATACTATTTTTTATATTTCTGGAGATTTCTACAAATCTATTACTTTGTTGAGAATTTCTACATAATGAGTAAATAAAATGCCTCAAAGACTGCTAAGACTCAGAAGTGAAATTGTTAAAAATTACTTTGTGATAACACCTCTGATCTGATGTTGCAGGTATAGAATGTATGGCGAAAGAATGCTCAATTCTTGTACCAGAGGACTTTGTGTGTGAAATTCTGACCAATCCCAAACTGAGAGACAAGTATTCCAAATTTTCCTTCAATGATCTTATAAAGGTAAATTTACACTTGGATTTGGTTTTGAGGACAAGTTTTTTTTTCAGCGTCCTTTAGAAGTAGGTTCATGTAATATGATGTTGTATCATATCACATACTAACAAGCATGTACGCAAAATAGAAAGGCTATATAATTATTTTGTGGGAAACAAAGCAGTGAGTAAATGGTATGAGCATTGCTGATGGTTCTTGCATGCAGTACATTGGTAGCATTGTAAAAAGTCAAATGAATATAGGATATTTCTGTTTTTGCAGAATTTCCAAATGTCTAAATTAATTAGTATCAAATTTATCCATTATTCTGTATGTGTTAGCTGCATTTTTTAAATCTAAATTTTATTTGGGGACATATCACTCCTATGTAGTCAGTGTGAACAAAACTTATGCTGTACTTATGTATGAAAAAAAGGTGAAACATCTTATGAAGAATAGAATGATTGAAGGGAGTGGACAACAAAATGTCTTTACATGAGGAAAGTGACAGAGGCATTGAATCAAAATAGGATCAGAAATGGGAGGGGCATGATTTACCAACGCTACAAAGCATGGTACTTGGTGAAGGAAAAAACACTGTTGCCTTTAGTTACTGAATTTCCTCTTTTTTTGTCTTCTTTGCTCTTGCAGTCTCACCCGAGGCTTCGATTCTGTCCAGGTATTGACTGCTCTGTCATTGTCAAAGCCAAAGAGTGCAAAGCAAAGAAGGTTGAGTGTCAGGCTTGTGGAGCCATTTTCTGGTGAGTACAGCGATAGTTCTCAAATTCTGGAAGATGCCGTTTTGTTGTTTTTTGTTTGTAGGAAAGACAATGTGTTTATAGGTTGATTTGCACGGATAAGAGTTATGAAGAAATATCAATATTGTTCCTACTGAAATCAAAGGGAGTTTTCTTGAACAATACATTTTCGTGTGAAAAAGTATGTTTTGTTAAAGTTAACCTGTCCCATTCATATGTATTTTAAATTATGATCAAAACCCAGCAACAAAATATATCTGTTCAATATTATAAAACTCCCTTCGCCTTCCAACATCTTTTTAAATTTAAACAAATAACAATAAAAGCCTCTTCAATAAATCTGTTTTGTTGAACCAAATCTATTTTTAAAACTGGAAACCCCAGTCCCCCCTGCATTTGTGCGTAGCTAATAAAAAAATCCCGAAGCGGTCTGGGAGCTCTCCGTGGTGCACTGTACTTTGTGTGCTGCATCAACTGTACTGTGGGTTTAAAAAGAAGCCCACAAAAAATGGTCTAGGCTAGGAGTTGAACGTCAATTTTCTATAAACCACCTGAATTAACATTTCAAAGATAATGAATTTCAATTGACAAGTTATTTTTGAGATATAAGAGATGATCCAAGGTCTACATTCAGGACCTGGAACCTAGAGATGTAGATCTAGATTAGATCTTGATCTTGATTTCTAGATTCTCCTTTAGTTAATCTAGATCTAGGTATATATCTAAAGTTTGGAGCTGAAAGTCCCCACTCAAAGATGATTTAAGGCATCAATTTTAAAGATAAAAATATAGCCAGATGCTTTGATATGTCCAATGAAAAGAAAACTAGTGAATGTTTCGTGAACACCCTCTGTGCTGAAAGAGGTGGGTTTTTTTTTTTTTACTTTCTAAAATTTCTTTTATTTCGAAAACAATTTTTCAATTTTATTTTCATAAAATCTTTATCTTCTTCTCTTCAATGCTTGATGGAATAACAAAAATCATGGACGTAATGAGACTAATTCTATGTTTTTGTGACGCAAATCAACAGTATTGTCGTTAACGGCAGTGCTTTTTGCGACTATATTGCCCTCTACATCTTTAAATGACTGCGGGGCTGTGCCTTAATCGTTATACAAAACAGACTTATTAGGAAAAAACATCATACAGTAATAATTCTAAGAGAAAAAGGAAACCCATGAATATATCATTTGTTCTTAACATTATTTCGTCTCTGCCTCATTCCCAGTTTTAAATGTGGACTCAACTACCATGCGCCAACTGAGTGTGCTGTTGTGAAAAAATGGTTGACAAAATGTGAAGACGACTCTGAAACAGCAAACTATATCAGCGCTCACACTAAGGATGTAAGTGCACTTAACATTTTTATGTACGTCTGCAATTTTTTTTTTTATCAATCACGCAACCGAACTAAAAGAAAGTTCTGTGCGTGAAAGAAAATGTAGGAACAATTTAATCATTATATATAAGCTATGTTTCTTTTTTGTTTTTTCTCTGTCATTTTGTTATCAAGTTTGAGTTAGGCCCAGTCACCAGTGTCAATGATATCAATCAACCCCAACGTGTTTCTTTATGGTTTATTTATTATATGTCCGAAACACAGAGTAATAGAACCCATCTCACTGTTTACACATCTAGTCCTCAACCATCGTTGTCATTTCCAAGTTGATTTATTTTTCTTTCGTGAATCATGTGCTACAAAAAGAAACTATTAATTTAGATCTAGTCTATCATTTATTTGTCCCATTAACTCTCAATCTTCGCATCCAGTTCTCTGCTGTCGTCATCATATTCGCTAGGGCTTAAGTGTTATTTTACACACTGTAATTAATCTATATCTAGTTCAGACTAGAACCTTAATATCAAATACTCCATTGTCTCCTGAGACAGACAGACACTATGACTAACAACAAATACAAGTAATTATTGTTGTGGGAACAACCTCCATAATTATCTCACTTCTTTTTGGTTTAACGTGAAGTGTCTGTGAATCTTGCTTCATGGCCAATTCAAGGTATTGAATTTGACTTGAATATGCTTTATGAACATTGCAGAATGGACCTAGTGTAGCAGATATATCATCTATAAGTTTTCTAATAGATATTGAGAATGCTAATGTAAGAGAGAGGCATTAGTTATTGACTAATAGATGACAAACATAGTAAGTAAAAAGATAATGTGTATGGGTGTATAGTTAACAATATCTTACTATTTTTTTAAGGGTGTAGCTTTATATGTTGAAAGATCTCTTTGATATACCCACTATTGAGCTCCTGTGAATTTCTATGAAACATGTATGTTTTTGTTATTTTCTTCCAGTGCCCAAGGTGCCATGTTTGTATTGAGAAAAATGGAGGCTGCAATCATATGGTGAGATAAATTTGTAAAGGATTTGTGACTTAAAATTGGTGAAAAACCCTTAATGATTGTCTTTTTCTCAGGCACTCAATGACTAGCTTGGACACAAAGTGGTTCTTAAATGTACAAATAATTCAACTTATTCCAAAGAGTTTCTTCTTTTTATTTGATGGAGATCATTTTTCCTTCACTGTTTCTAAATCTTGGACACTTTTAAATATGAACAGATTTATTTAAAAGAATCTTTCTGGTTCCCTTTGAGATCACATGGACAATAATTTTTGCAAAAACAGCTTATACAGAAAGAGATGTAGATGTTTGTTGGTCTTAATATTCATTCACCCATGCAGTTCCAAATAGATTTTTAGTGCTTTTTTAAATATTGTATTTAAGAGTAATTTTATTTTGTAAGCTTTCTATAAGACTGTTTCATTAGACTTCTTTACTCTCTATGACCTGTCTTCTCAACCACATTTCAGTTGCTTCCATACATAAACTAATTTTTGCCTCTACTGCTCTTGATGAGATTTCAGTGTTATTCTTACCATCACTGGGGATAAAAGTTTTTAGATATCTAAATTGGTCAGGCTTTTAAAGTTTAGTTCCTTTGATAGAGATATTTATCCTCGCAGGCTCCTTTTTTCAGACTGATGACTATCACTCTTCACTCCTGTCTTTTTACCATTTAATTTCAGTCCTTTCTTCCTGCTCTTTTCTTCAACAATGTTTAATACTTATATAGTGATTGCAAGTTTTCACTATTTCTGCACTTGCAGTGCCATAGGCACATCTCAAGTTGTTTATCACGTGCCCTTCTTTCATTTCTGGATATGATTCTAAGTTTCACATGATTGTTTCTTTGTCAAAAAAAATAAAAATTCTGAGGAGATTTCAAAGCCCTGTCTAACATTTGGGTCTCAGTATATTATTGAGACCTGATTCCATTATGATAAAAGGGTTATTCATAAGAATTACTGAGATTTAATGTAGTTGAAACAGCTGGAGTCGTAGTAAAAAATCAAACCAGTAGTAGAAGTAGTAATTGGAACAAAAGTGTTCATAACATTGGCAGTAATTACACAAGCATCACTACCATCAGTGGTTCCTGTAATACGATGTTATTAATAATACAGGCAGTAGTAACAGGAAGACGATATGGAATGCCAGAAGCTATAAAAGAGTATTTTGTTGTTATTAAAAAAAAAAAAGTTAATTATGATTGTAACTTTTTTCTCCTATTCAATTTCTTTCAGCAATGTCCAAGTTGCAAATGTGACTTTTGTTGGATGTGTCTAGGAGGTAGGTCTTCTTTTTTTTCCTCTAAAAAGAAGTTTCCACTTTTGATTTACCACTACTTAAAATATGAAGTACATGTATTCCAAGTTTTTTTGTGCTTGTTTAAAAAAAATCAGAATAGGTTTACATGAAATTTCAATTTTTTTAAAGTCTAGCACCCCCTCCCCCTCCCTCCGTGAAGAGTGAAAATAGATGCAAAGTTTTATATAGATCTGAAGTGTATGGGTAATTTTGTATGCTCTTCCTCTCATTTTATTAAACTTGCAGGCACTGTCAACTTTCTATGAAGTTGCGACGTTAAAACTAAAAAAACAATAGTACTATTATTTCTTTCAGTTTGATAATATATAGTTTTATATATTTGGGACTCAATGGTCCTTATATGTGAACATTTTTATATATCTCTGGTACTTCCCATTCTTACAAAAAATGAAAAAAAAATGAACCCAAGCAGTTTCAAGTTCAAATTTCAAATTTTATCTTGCAGACTGGAACAATCACGGAAGTGAGTACTACGAATGCAGCAGGTACAAGGAAAATCCAAACATTGCACATGAGTCGATGCATGTACAAGCCAGGGAAGCCTTGAAGAAATACCTCTTCTATTATGGACGGGTAAGATTTCAATTCATTGCATTGTTTAAAAAAAAAAAAGATGGAAATTTGTTTAAAATTGTAGAAGCCTAAGTTGTAAGCAGGTCCTTTGAGTGTTGCCACTAAATAATGTATACATATGAATTAGCAGATGAGATGAAATTTGATATAAAATCCTAAAAAGGATGTTTGTTGTGGAGTTTTTGCATGCTCTTTGTAATTGGATAAGTCTAGCTCATCGTTTCAACCACATTGTTAACCAAATTTAGGCAATGGGCTGGATGGGCAATCTTTATTTAATAGGCATAAAAAAAGAAGAGGTTAAATGTAAAGGGGGGACATGATTGCATAAGGAAAATTAATATACTTAAAAGTCTAATCGTCTATAAAGCCATGGTAATCATGTGTTTCTTTCGTAAATATTGGATGTACCACACATTAGCTTTCGGATCAGTGTCTTGCAATGCATCTTTTTTTAGTCTTTTACACTCCATATCTTTTCTTTGGTTCCCTTTGTATCTATTTATGTCTTTGGAATAAGAAAATGTCTTACATTTTTCATTGGCCATTTTCACATTACTGATCAGCTATTCATTATCTATGGTCAACTTATGTGCAATTTGTTTTTAATTTTCTAAAAAAATTATGGTCAGACTAATTTATTTTTTCTTTCAATTATCCCAAAACTTAAAAGAAAAAAAGATATATATGACAGCTCAGTGAATATTTGAGATCTGACTGCCAGTTACCCTCGCTCTCCATGCTTGTGTTGTGTTTGCCTCTGTAGTGGGAGAACCACGCGAAAAGCCTGCAGCTGGAGGAGCTGACCACAGAGAAGATTCAAACCCGCACCCAGAAGAAGGTGATGAACAACGAGGGCACGTGGATCGACTGGCAGTATCTCATGCAGGCTGCCGCCTTGCTAAAAAAGGTACCAGTCTTAGCTCTACATTTCAACCATAATTCTATGGGGCTTACATTAAAATGGAAGAGTCAAGTGTCTGATTCCACACTTTTTGGACTTTTTCATTGCATCGCAGACCTTATTTGAGGTGTGGATTGGACACTGCGCATATTGATTTTCCTCCAACTGGATGTTTCTTCCTGGAACTCCCTTTCATAAATTGTTATCTCATTTTATGATTTACAATCAAACTATATTTTTGTTTCTACATAAAACCCCTGGAGATAAAATCAAGCAGTATTGACTGTAACATTACTTCATTCAGCAGTTTCGAAAAATCAAGTGTTTTTACTTAATATTCCTATACATACAAATTGGAAAAAAAAATTTGCCATTAGAGTTTAGAGTTTAATTAGTAAACACATATTTCTTTGAACAATGTCAACGTTGCGTTATATGTTGTGATTTTCCTTTTTCGTCTTAATTGGTTGTTTAATTTTAGATTTATATAATGTTGATCTAACAATTCTCTTTTTCTTTAAAAAAAAAAAAGCCAGTACTCCACATCATAGAATTGATTGTTGGAAATCATTTGTCGCATATGGATAATGTTCCTCCCTTTTTTCATTCTCATCTTTTCCCAGTGCCGATACACACTTCAGTACACATACCCATATGCTTACTACATGGAGAAAGGCTCCAGAAAAGAACTGGTAAGCACAATAGCAACTGTGTGATTTTATTTTTTGTTCTTTACTTTTGCAGAATATTGACTTTTTTGCCATCTTCTCCTCTTGCACCCCACCCTTGTGAGAAGAATCTTTAAAAAAAACGGAAAAAAAGCCAGTACTCTGCTAGTGCCTGCAACAATTTTTTTAAAATTTCCATAACTTGGTTTCTTATGCATCTTTGTCCTATTTTAGTTAAAATATTAGTTTAAAGCAATTTATATCATTTTGTTCAGTGGACTTATGAAATTCTAAGGAATGTGAAACTAATCAGATTTTATCTGCCTTCGTCTCATTTTCCCTGTTCAAGAACTTTATCCTGTGACTTGAAGTGGACACCCCCTACACTCCCTTTGGTTTTCTGATACTAGTAGTAATAGTAACTCATATCAAAAGCAAAGATTTCAATACCTGGCGCAACCCATATGTATTGAACTCTGTGTAGTTGATTCTGGCTAGTAATGATCCTCATGCTTTGCCTCAAAAGCCATCTTTATTGTTTTTGATTTTTTATATGGATATGTTAATCTTGGGATCTATTGATCTTAATTTTAGTCCGGCAGTGACATCAGCTCATGAGCCCTTGACTGTACATTGTAAATCAGTGTTTTTTCATAACCATTTAAAAACTAACCACTCTCTTTTTAACGCACCCCCCCCCCCCCCCCTCTTTTGTCACAGTTTGAGTACCAGCAGTCTCAGCTGGAGTCCGAGGTTGAGAATCTCTCCTGGAAGGTCGAGCGAGCAGAGATCGTGGATAGAGGGGTGAGGGATGCCAGATAGCCCAATCCAACTTACGAGCAGTAGCATTTTCAAGGAATTGTTCCTCGATGCTCTCAATTTTATTTACATGTTTGAATTATGGATAGTCAGTGAGAGATATTTTAACTGGTTCTAGTTTTGCTATTTGCCACAACTCTTGTACACCAGTCAGCGATCAAGCAGTGATAACATCTGATATATTTCATTTCTTTATTTTGGTGCTGAAATCATTCACAAATTATTCAAAATACAATTAACTGTTTACATTTATGGAATAATCATGTGGTAAATTTAGTTAAAATCATCCTTGTCTTTCCTATACTATTAAAGTAGCATTACTTTAGTTGATATCATTGGTCTTTTCTAACTGGAATTAAAGTAGCATCACTTTTTACGGAACAACTACATTGGTTCTTGTCATGACCTTTAAAAGTTGGTGTTATATTAGACTTAAAGTTTCACGAAGAGCATACTTTATTGATTATGCCTTGTAAACTAGAGAGAAAGTGAGATGGGTATTGCTGTGGTCTAAATAACTGTTGTGAGCCATTTCACTGTTTGGTACAATAGTTTTTCTTCACTTTTCATTAATGCAGGGACCAATGCCACTGGTCATTAAATACCTAAATTTCTCATTAGATTACATAACTATGATGATGTAGTAAATGGTACCAATTATTGCATTTTATTTTCTTCATATAGCACCAAGTATTCATATACCAGTCTTTCAAAATGTAATTACTTTGTGGTAAGATTCATCTAGAAAAAAAAAACCCTACAAAAATGCATTTAAACCAATGCAATGCAATGATAACATGAATGATCTTAAATCGTACTTAAACATAGCTTGATGTATTCATTTTATTTCTTCACAGGAGCTTGAAAACCAAATGGATATTGCAGAGAAAAGACGGCAGACTCTTCTCAAAGACTTTTTAGAAGTTTAACATCACTTTGTCTAGGACCAGCTGGCGTGGTGTGTGGCATGATACGTTTGTCTCTAGTGTTGTAAGAATCCAGTCCGTGCTTCGGACCATATGTCAATCTGTCGAATAGTGAACATCATGTGAGCTCTGTGCTTGTGCGCCGAGAATTTGTCAACTGAAAGTCAAATGATAACATTACTTTTACTTGCCATAGCCATATTACAATCAGAATTTAATTTAAAGATTATAAAGTTTACTGATTATAATATACTCGCAATAGACATTCACAGCATGGTGTAGTTCAAAATTAAAAGTTTAGCATTTTTGTTTGCTTTGCCTTGTAGCTCAAATCTCACCTCAGGAAGTTTGAACATTAGAGAAAACTTCTCCAGGCATGCTAGATGTTAAAATCTATGTGAGATATCAAAGGTTGCCGTGATTGAGTTTACTTATATGCCCAATGAAATACAGTGGAAACCTCACAAAACGAATTCTGCAGGGTGCCTAGCAAGGCCAAAAAGTCGTATATTAGACATCATGGTCATAAAAGTCGTAAAATGGTCATAAATTTGCACACAAAGTCGTGAAAACTCCATCATAGATAGTAAAATCATATAAACAAATCAAGAAGGATGGGCAAACGTTTGCCGTAACAATAGTTTCATTTTTACTTTTTAAATGTATCTGCTTTCGTTTTGGCCACCATCTCTTTATCCATCTGGTCTGGGTTGGTTATAGGGCTGTATTCAGGTGAAAATGAGTATCAAGGAATCAGAATTTCACTATAAATATTTTTTTTTAAAATAAAGATTAAATGGAAAACTAGTGAGTTCAGGTTATCGAATACTAATACCTGTACGCGCCCAACTATCTGTTCTAAAAGTGGCACTGAGATGAAAAAGCAGCATACAAAAAGAAAAATATCTACTGGATTCTTGTTGAAGTTTTACCAATCTGAGTCAATAGATAAATCACAATCTAGACTCCAGACCTAGTTACAGTTTAAATCTTATTATTTAAGTAGTCTTATCAATTAGGAAATCTTGGTCCAATAATCTTCAAAATTGAGTAATTAGTTTTATCAACTTTATCTCTAGATTCGATCTAGACCTGGAGAGAAAAATAATAGAGTTTTCTAATGGGTACAAAGAAAAGGAAAGCTGAGGAAATGAAAGAAATGTCTCCGAAAAAAAAAAGGAAACTGGATAGTGGAATAGAGGGGTCTTCCGTTACTCCCCCAGGAAATGACTAGATAACCCTGTGATAGTGGGTTTGCATGTTGTCACTTAATGTTAGTGTTGAATTACTTTTTTGTTTATTTGATATAACCCTTTTGCAGCTATTTATTGGAATGATTGCACACTTTTTTAAAACTTCTCTTATGGCCAAGAACAGTTAAGTGTATGTTTTAATAATCTCCCGGGGGAGTAACGAGTCCCATACATTGATACGCTGACAAGGAAGGCAGATGATCTTGCTTGCTGATGAGGCAGGGAAAAAGGGGGTATATTGACCAAAGCCATGCCATTTTAGTGCAAAGAAAAACTTTTGACTTTGAGAAAAGATGCCAGAGCTAAAAAACACAATATAGCTACAATGGATGCCTCATTAAAGATCCTTCAGCATGTAGGGCCCCCATGTACATAAATTCAAAAAATTTGTAAATGGTGTAGGTAGGTTAGAGTATGCTGAGAATGAACATTTTTATGGGAAAAGGTTAGTTTTAAAGGCGTTACAATTACACCCTGGACCTATCTTATCCTATTGATGTTTTTAACAAGACATATGCTGTTACAAACAAGACAGAACTAATGCGTTTAAAAGGTTGTTTACAGGTTCAATTTGATATAAGTAAAGGCCCGGTAATCGGCAGATTGTTAATAATTTCAGGGATGCCACCCAAACCTGACGAAATTTCCGGAACTTTGGTAGTGGAGAAAGAGGGGGGTCAGGGGTGTCGCCCCCCTGGAACTGTTTTTGTGTTTTACTTATATCCGCCTCATCGAAGTGTATTTCTACTCTACATCTGCTCTAATTTTATTACCGTTAATCAGAATTTTGTTTAATTTTTTACTGTGTTGTGTGTGTCCATTTCATGAAGGAATAAACACGATTTTTTTTTTTTTCTTAACAAAAGGTTGGAGCAAAACATGCAGTAAAATTAATAGCATAAATCCAGATATAGATCTAGTTTATATGAATTCATAATTAAATTATTCTAGATGCAGAATGTGCCCATCGTCCTATTCAATGTAGCTATCACATAAGATACAACTCGGGTAGATCTAGCTTTAGCTAGATCCAGACCTTGATTGTTTTCTTTTTTAAAAGTTACCAAAGGAGCGTGCATGTTAAATTCGCTTACCTAATTATCAATAAGCTTAAAATGGTTTGGCCAAGGCTCCGTTATTTTTTTTTCTATTTTGATCTATTAAAATCGACTCATAATACAAAGTTTTCCTGGTTTGATTCCCTTATTTCGAAGGTGGTACTACCATTGGGCATTACAAAGTACTATCAGTGAAGCAGCATTCAACGCATATTGCTGTCCAAGACATGCATAAATGGAGATGGGAGAAGGCTGCTATAAAAAGAAAACTGTCGTAAACTACAATTTTTCTAAGAAGATAAGGAGTTTATATTTTTCCAAAGTGTTTAAGGTTTAGATAAGTCCCTTCTGTAATTCGAATCCTCTTAACTCGGAAGTTTTGATCCATTCCCAAGCCATTCGAATTTTGAGGTTTCCACTGTATAGCCTTAGATCTTACTTAGACGCAGATCAAAGCATTAGTGCAGTAAAGTTTTTAAAACAATCACACTGTTGTACATATTACCAAAGTTACTACACTATACGGGGGTTAATATGTCAGCATTATCAATTAGTGTAAGGTTGTGCAACTTGTATACATAGATATAATCTAGTTACACCCGGTATTGCTAATTTTGTACTGTAACTTTTTACAAGAACAATATGAGTGATTTGTTTTGTTTTTCTATATTTTAAGTCAGCTGTAGTTACTCTTTTTGTGCTGTAGTCCTTCGTCTTTCATTTATAGAGAGGATTGGGTTTGAGTAGAGAGGGTTTGGTTTGAAGATATGACAAAACTCCCTGTTGGATGACAAAACTCCCTGTTGGTGCTATAGAAAGAAAGCAATATGCCTGATGTTTCTGAACCTCCAAAATGAGATTGAACCAAGTGTAAAGAAAGACAACGTGGAGTAGCTTTGCCACTCAAATTCTCACTGTCCTATAAAACAGCTGGATATTTCAATAAGTATGATTTATAACGCCAGTAAAAATTTATGGATACGGTAAATATTTTCATTCCAAAATAAAATCATGCAATTATGTCTCTGATTAAGAAATAGTAAGAAGATAGGTCTATACTAGTAGTCATTTTTATTTATTTGTAGACAGTAAAGACTAATAATTTTGTTCGTAAAATTGATTTACTTTGGAATCTTTATTTATTGTCTAAATAGATAATCATACATGCATGAAAGATGATGCCACCCTTAACCTTTTCTCTACGCGGTACTAGACAGTCTCACTTTGATGAGCACAGTACTTGTTGGCACGTAAGGGTCAAACTTTACTATTTTCCCCCTCAGAAATGAAAGTGGTCAAAGGGAATGAATCTTGTAATATGTTAGTCTAAGTATCATTCTTTCTTTTAGCTACCCTCTTCTACGGAGAATTATAGGCTTTATATAAACACGCCCTGAGGGGAAAAAGTGTGCTAGCGCCAACGTCTTGATTAATATATCTAACAGAAATCAGGGAAACAAAATCTCTATATTCGAAAAGCTATATGAAATCTTAATTCACATCATGCAAATGTTACGAACACAATTTGAGATGCCATGTCTTCAGATAAACAAACAAAAAAAAAGAAGAAAAAAAAAGAGTAAAATTACTAATATTATAGACAAAAAAAGAAGTTGAATATTACTGTTTATATTAATATATTATGCATATTTTTTGTCATTTTGTACAGAGAGAAATCAGATTATTGGTGCTAATTTATTTCTCCTTCTCTGAAGTGAAGGGATCAAAATTTCCCCTTCCTTCTCTCTGTGGTAGTCCCAACTAACATATCATGGATGTACCGGTACAGGTTTAAAGAAAGACATACTTGCTACAGTGATGTATAACTTTCTTCTTTCACCCACTTTGTTAACGTCACATTTAATTTATTGTCCACAAAACTAATTGAATCAATGACAAATCAAGTTGGATAAAGGAAAAAAAACAACAAAAAAACTTAACTGGTTTGAATAGATTTGGAAAGATATGTAAAAAGTTTTGTTTTTGTTATTTATTCTATAAAGTTTCTTCAAAATTATTTGAGTATGTTTTTATATTTTGTTGTAACATATTTATTTATTGTTTTTAAACTAAACTGATAAATCCATTTTAAGTTTATATTTATATGTATACTGTTAGTTTGCTCTGAGGTCCTGTGTATAGGAATAGGATGCTCTGAGGTCCTGTGTAAGGTCGCTCTGAGGTCCTGTGTATAGGAAGCTCTGAGGTCCTGTGTATAGGTCGCTCTGAGGTCCTGTGTATAGGAAGCTCTGAGGTCCTGTGTATAGGAAGCTCTGAGGTCCTGTGTATAGGTCGCTCTGAGGTCCTGTGTATAGGAAGCTATTTGAGATCTGGGAGACGTTAAACCAGGAGAGAGCTGCTCTTCCTCCCACCAAAGACTTTTTTTGGTTTTGTTTCATGATCTTACAAAATTTAAGGAATCTGATATTGAACACTTTTTTGTTTGTGTAAAATATCTTTCCAAATTTGTTTTTCTCGCATTCAGAACCTCAAACTACTTTTTTTTTTAAAGATGAGTTGAAATAAAGTTGTCTGTCATTGTATTATTATGGTTCGCTATTGTGTTTCTTGTTCCTGGAATTGGTAATACTTAGAGAGCTTGCATGTTTTTTTTTATTTTCTATAAATTGGTTTGTTGCGTGTATATTTAGTGTCTAAAATCCATTTTTCATTCCATACAATTTGATTTATGTTTTATTTTATAATGTTTTCCACATTTGCATACAAAGAGCCCAGTGTATTTGAATGTATGCTGAAGTGTGGGTGAGATGTTGATGTTTGGACTTGATGACTGCTCACAAAATTGTGATAAGCGTGTGACATTCAGAATGTTTATGTCTGAAAAGGAAAATAGTTATTTTCACTTGTAAATGGTAAATCTTTGCTGGTCTCTGTCTCTACATTTTATTTTATTTTACTAGGAAAGCCTTTTTGTCAAATTTGAAATTAAATGATTATTAAAACAAACACTTACACCTTGTGCAGATTTATTCTTTTTTCAAAACAATGTCTCTTTTTATAAAAAAAAAAATGTGTTGCATACTAACAGCTTGAGTTAAATTATTATACATTTGAAAAAGGTATTTGTTAAGGGTGGAAAAGATATATTGTTTTTTTATTTTAGAAGCTGCAAAAGAAACATGTCTACATTTGTTTAAAAAAATTAGAACTTCTAGCAACTACAGATAAAAATTAACTGATATAATTTTTTCTTGTAAACGCTAGTCAAAATCAAATAAAATGACTTTTTACTGCAACATAAAAAAAACACAACAAATTTGCTTAAGCCATGTAGGGGTACTATCTCTTGCAATTTGTTTTAACAGTGCGCCTGGGGCAAACTGTTAGTGTACTGGATTTATTTGTATGACTTCTTCATCTCAGGTTGGTCTGACTCTATACATGTATCATCAAATTTAGGCGACTAAATTTAAAAAAGATGATGGCAATAATGCAACAGTCATAGGTGGTAATATACTGTGAAAAATACCTATAAAAAAAAAAAAATTCCAGATCTACTCATAATTAATCCAGTGGTGTGCCTCTCCTAAAATCTAAGTCATAGGTGGTAGCAGCACATACATTATCATGTCTGTATGAAGGCAGTGCATGCATTATCATGGCCAAATGATAGCAATTCATGCATTAATCATCAATACCGTATGATGAAATAGAGAGAATAGAATGAGAGGAGCAGCACCAAAGCCTCAGTATTTCCAAAAGGGCCTATATAAGTATTTATAATTATATGTTGTGAGATACAAGTTGAGCATGACTCCATTTTATGTTCATGTCGGTCAAATTTCTAAAGATTTTTTATCTATTATTTGACTTGCACTCTATGAGATGTATTAAAATTGTTTGATGTATATAACCAAGTTCTGTGTAAATGATTCTTCCACACGAACTATAAAAATTACAATGGGAACATCTTGTCTGTATCAAAAGAAGCATGGGTGCAAGGAGACTAAAGAAAGTGTATACTTCTTATAGTACTGCAAAGGCTACAAGTACTCTTGAAACTTCTTTTCTCTACTTCCTTAGGCACATGTTCATAAATTGATAACATATCTGGACTTTTACTTTAAAAGACACAAAAGAAAGCATATGACTAAGTGATTACTGTAGATCTGGCCTCCTAAGGAAGATGGTAATCGGATAACGAGTCTGACGTGGTCACTAGACTATTTTTTTAATTGCCAGCATGTCAATTGCAGCACAGCGAGACATCTTGCACACTTGCGGAAAAGTTAAAAATGCAAAATATTTTTCCAATTTCAAGAGAGGTATGAACAGTGCACTGTGTTCTAACAGCATGTTACAGTGACATCACCGTATGATGAAATAGAGAGAATAGAATGAAAGGAGCAGCACCAAAGCCTCAGTATTTCCAAAAGGGCTTATTTAAGTATTTATATGTTGTGAGATACAAGTTGAGCATGACTCCATTTTATGTTCATGTCTGTCAAAGTTCTAAAGATTTTTTTATCTATTATTTGACTTGCACTCTATGAGATGTATTAAAATTGTTTGATGTATATAACCAAGTTCTGTCTTTTTTTTTTGAAATCATACCAAAAAAAATGTTTTTCTTTGTAAATGATTCTTCCACACTAACTTAAAGAATGCCAATGGGAAATCTTGTCTGTATCAAAAGAAGCATGGGTGCAAGGAGACTAAAGAAAGTGTATACTTCTTATAGTACTGCAAAGGCTACAAGTACTCTTGAAACTTCTTTTCTCTACTTTCTTAGGCACTTGATAACATATCTGGATATTTACTAAAAGACACAAAAGAAAGCATACGTCTAAGTGATTATTGTAGATCTGGCCTCCAAAGAAAGATGGTTATCAGATAATGCGTCTGACAGGGTCACTAGTTTTTTTTATTGCCAGCATGTCAATTGCAGCACAGCAAGATATCGTGCACACTTGCGGAAAAGTTAAAAATGCAAAATATTTTTCCAATTTCAAGAGAGGTATGAACAGTGCACTGTTTTCTAACAGCAGGCTATAGTGATATTTCACATTTAATGGTACTGGTACTCTACAAATTTCTGACATGTAAAAACAATTTAAGGAGGCACTCCGCTGTCACATGAAAGATACAGTGAATGTAGCATTTGCTTAAAACAAACAATAAATTTACATAAACTTCCCCAGGCACCGATTCCCTGTTGGTTTTTTTTTTTACCTCTCAGTCACTGTTGAATACAGACTTGAGAAACTAGTCTTATGCAGATTTCAGTGTACATGCTATAATAGCGCGTAAAAATTCAAGATGTGCTGAAACTTATTGGAAACTTAATATACTGTATGTTACAATGTTACACAAATTTTGATACTTGTCTGAAATAAAATGTTGTGTTTACTTCATATAGTATCACCAGTGAAAGTATTGTACCATCCAGTCATTCCTGATTTAATAAAAACAAACAAGAAAAAACAAGAGGGTGCTCACACAAGAATTGTCATCTGTTTTTATTTACAATCTTGGAAATAGGCACTACTGCAAGAAAAGAAAAACAATAATACAAGTAAGCTTAATTCATGTACTTAAAAACTTCCCAATAAACCCCTATTTGTAAATGCATTCCCTTAAAAAATTCTGGTTCCTTAGAAGTTAGGACCATCAAATTTTTTCTGGGAGCAAACTTTCAAACTCAATTATTGAAGTAATATTCCTCTTCACCTCTTCCTTACTGAAATAGGTTAGCGTCATCATTTCAACTTGAAAGGTTTTGTTTTCATAAACTATTACTCATAGACAGATGTGTTAGACATTTGATTCAATGTATCCCGTTGAAGTGGCATCTAACACTTAAAGTTAAACACATTCACTGACAGTACAGTTCAGTTTGTGAAGGACAGCCCAGGCTTATCTCAGGAAGGGAGACTTCAACCACACTTCAGTGTTGCCCTCGACCCTACACCAGTCATGCCAAATGGATCTGGTTTTTTTACTGAGCCTCCTGCGTGTGGCTGCAAATCCAGAAAACAGAGTCACGAGTCCCGTGATATACCGTAACTCAACCCTGACCTGCAAACTTTTTTTCTTTCAACTAATAATCTGTGCATTTACAGAAAATCGTCATCACTGCTACCATCACTGTTCCTCCTACACACGGCCTACTCAAGATGAATCATCTCCTTCACTGGAGTCTGAATACCCCCCTAACAGCCCCAAGCCCGTACTGCTAGTACTGGTTGCAGCGGTAGTAGCTCCATTAGCTGATGCAGGTCCAGTGGGAGATTTTACTACAATGGGTGCTGCAGGTTTCGCTACAACTGATGAGGTTGAAACTTGTGTGTTTGATGCTGGTTTCGCATCAGGAGCTTTTTTCCTCACCAACCCCATCAATGATGATTTGCTGGAAAAAGATCCAACGCTCTTCCGCCACGGCTCTGTCTTATTCTGCGAGTCAGATGAGGGCTGATCCTGGAAAATATAGATTAAAATCGAAATTCAAAATGAGCAAAATATTACAGAGGAATCAGCATATGATAAACCTCATGAGGCCAACCTGGACAAATTTATAGCAATTTACATTATAAAAAGTGACTCTCACATGAAAAAGGGACTTGGTGCCCCCAAAATAGTCCACATAAAGCCAGGCCTGCCTACTTGAAAAAGCCCCATTTAGGTATTCCCATAACAAAAAATAGGTACAAACGCAGTTTTTTTTCTATTAGTTGGACAAGTACATGTGTGTAGGGAGTGTCCATACATACTATAGAAGATCTATAGTGTTTCTGCGTCAATACTGTGATACACAAAAACAAAAAAAATTAAAAAAACAACCAAACAAAAAATAACCAAAAACCTATTGTCGATTATATAAATACCTTGGTGGTGACTTTGTGGTCCCATGGGTCTTTTAAATTCTTACCCAATATAGCAAAATTGATTAACTACATTTTTCTCAAAAATCCATTTTGACAAAATAATGGCTCTGTGTAATGTATAGCAAATAAAATAATAGAGCACACAAAGATAAGTTAAAGAGCAAAGAAAAAAAATATTGCCTATCAATAAAATAAATAAATTGTTCATAAATTTCTTTCGCTCACGCACAAAACATTGGAAACTGTCTTTATTTTTCTCTAGTTTAAGTCGCATGAACGAGAGGAAAATCGTAATCATACCTCTAAAATGTGTACCTTTTTAGTGAAAAATAGCGTTGTTGTTCGGACGGTTGTATATTTTCAATTTAAAAAAAATGTAAGAGCATATTTGGGTAGAATAAGTTAACGAAAATAAAACGTACAGGTTAGCAACTTCGGGAGGTATACTAGTATCAGTATCCTTTTGAACATCCCAGAAACTAAGATCTAAGAGAATAGGCTTAGATAAGTGCGCGTGATCCTAGGTCTATGACAAAATATGTCGTCAAGACGGACTCGGCTAAAATGTAATAGGTGCAGTTTTTTCCCCTCCAATAAATAAAGGCAAAGAAAAACACAACAAGAACAACTCCTAAATATTACTAAATATGCGTACAGCAAGAAGATCTGTTGCATTTGCTGATGCCAGTTTTTCCCTGCGAATCTTTTTGGCCTCTTTTGACTGCTCTTCATCACTGTCTTCATCCTGAATTCTTTTTATTGACGCTTTTGATGTTCCTTGTTTCATGATTTCCCTTTGAAAGAAGAGATTAAAGAAAAAAATCATAGAGAGATGAATATAAATTGTATGTAGCTCTCAATCTAGTGACAATTCGATTTCAACACTTGTGAAAATCATAATCAATGAGCGATACAGTGACTTTTTTCTTTGCTTTTTTAAGTTCATTTACAAATATGTACAAACATAAAACAACACAAATGGTGCAGATGGGGAATGAATCCCTAGTAATGTGGTACCCCAGTTATGTTAATTGCTTTTCTGATTCCATTTAATTCCATATCTGTGGCTTGCATTTCCATCTTTTCTTTTCCTCTTTTCCGTTTCAGCTAAATTTTCTTAAAAAAAAAAAAAACTGGTTTAAGGGTCTTTGTAAACTTACTGTACAAGCCTGTCTTCCTCCTGCTCCTCTATCTTCAACATCTCGTCGGCGATGGCCATGTGTTGCTTGAGCATGTTTTCGTGGTCCACCTTAGCATTGCGCGCGTTTAGCTCCCTCAGTTCCTCTAGCTGGTCCAGCTGCTCCATCTCGTTGCGACTTGCCTTGGTGCGGTTCTCAAGGAGCTACGACAAAAAGCAAGTCAGAGGCTGTTCATAAATAGTTCGTTTTAAGTAGGCTCTTTGGTCATGTTCATTGTTGACTAAAACATTCCATATCTACTGCAAGACCTATTCCTTTTCTGAACTAACTTTACATTGGTAGATAAAATTTAATTTTAGCGGTTACACATGTAAATTTATACCTGCATGGCATTTCTATACATGACTTTAAACTTATTCTTTTTATATCTACTGCAAGACCTATTCCTTTTCTGAACTAACTTTACATTGGACTTTAAACTTATTCTTTTTATATCTTTGGAATAAGTATTATCAATAAGTTAAATAATATTTAAAGTAAGATGAGAAACAAAAGTTTTATAATTTATTATTGAAAGATTTACCTTCATTGGGTTCAGCTCATCCTCTTCCTTTTCCTTACGCTCCTTCTCAGCCATTTGGTGAGCCAACTTTTCAGCCTCAAACAGTCTGGTAGCGCCAGCCTCCAGGGTGTAGTCTGTGTTGGCCAGATCCGTCTATGGATTACACAGTGATGAAAAACAGCAGACAAATCAGGATTACATATCAGTGTAAAATAGACAGATTGAAATTACAATGCAATGTTAAAAAGCAGGCGAAGTAAGACTACACAGCATGTAAAAGAACACACAAATTACTTAATTGCAACAGTCTATAAAATTGCCCTATTTCTAACAGTGGACATAAAGAAACTTAAAAAAACAAAACAATAACAACAAAACAAAAAGAACACTTTTACACAGCATAAGATGTGAACCTGACTTATATTTTTGTTAGAAAACATGAAATATGAGTTAATAATGAGTTAAAAAAATACATTGTACTAACAGGTCAGTTTATATCTGAATTGTGATGTATGATGAAAATTATAGCGTTAATTTAATTTATTACTAGTAATTGTGTTTTCAACATTCTCCTTCCTTAAAAAAAACCTGTTTTTCCAGACTTCGTTTTACCTTAAAGGCTATTTCTGCAACACAACGAGGACACTTGATATAGAACCTGAAGATGCGCAGTCCAAGATAATCTTCATCATCAACATTTTCTTTTCTAGAGTTGAATTTTTTCCCCTTGTAGATGTATTCCCCACATGTGTGACATCTGCAAAAATCAGCAACATTATCAAATCAGATATCAGAAATGTAACAAATATTTGATAATTTTCATGGACAATTTCTATAATTATATTATTAAAATATAATTCAATGAAATTCATTGAAATAAATCGAAAAGGGAAATAACAAGTGATCTAGAGCAAATTATTTATTCACATTAAAGAAGCAAGGAATCCCCAGAGGAAACAGTCTGTAAAGAAAATATGTTGGCTATCATTGAAAAAAAACCCCAACAAAACAAAATGTTCACTTGGAGTTGTATATATTATAAAAATATAAATGCAATGTTAATCATGTACTTACCTTTTATTACCAAAGAAGACAAAATAGATTTTATAAAACAAACTTCAATTTTTTTCAAAAAGTACACATCTAGTGCTAAAATTGAAACCATCTAAGAATGAGTTTTTCAAGACCTTTAATTTGATGTGTAACATGTCTATGTTGCATAGCTTTTGTCCCAACCCAAAATTGGGATATATATAAAAAATATATCATTGGAGTTCTGTGGAACATGTCATACCGCACTTCATACCCCATAAATCATCATCAGGGTGCCTCCTACAAAGACCTAAATATGTGAACTGGTCAGCGCCCCTGTGCTAAAAGTAGTGATCTGATCAATGTAGAAAAACCAAGTATTTTCCACCATCAGATTTAGTGCTTTAATACAATGCAAGGTGCGAACAACATTTTTTTTCTTTTTCAAAGGTCAACCTTTGAATTAATTATTCCTCATCTACAGCAGAGTTTAAATTTTTTGATCCAATTCATGATGCTTTACAATGGGTGCTAGAATTACAACTTACAACATCAGTTGTAGATTAATTGCTTCAATACTTATTTTTAATTAAAACAGTTTAATTCAAAATGATTATATATGCACTTCCTGGATAACTTACCTCATATTGAAAGGTGCCATTATTCGGATACTAAATGTACGATTTTTCCCCTGCTTAAGCTTGGGGATTTTGGATGGGTCAAATTCTGGTGGGTAGTATTTCTAAGGAACAAAAAAAAAATCATATGCAACTCGGAGATAAAGTTATATCTTATCTCACAAAATGTGTACTAGAGAGATCTACATCAGTCTTTAAAAAAATAATAAATATATAAATCTAGATTCTGTGTGCGAGTAACCAACTCTTGAAGAATATGATTATGAATAGTAAGGCATTTTGTTAAAGAAAAACAACGGGTGAAAGTTCTGAAATTATTACCAATAATGATAATCCTCTGGAAGAATCTAAATCTTAATCTAGTAGTGATCATGGTAGTGAATCGCAATGTAAATAAAACATTGATCTATATCTAGGCCTACGTTCACAAAATTACAAAATGGTCATTTCTTTATGAAACTAAGTAAAAGTCTCTTACATAGTTAAAAAAAAAAAAAAAAAATTACCCTCTAGCCAGTTAGTGGCTTCACGCTTTTTACAGATGGTAGGGATTGAAGAAGTAAATAAAAGTTTGGATTTTGATTCTATGCATTGCATACTTACATTCAAAACTTTTCTCTCCGACATGGTTCTGGATTTCTTGGAGCACTTGCGATAGACTAATCAGAGCGTAAGAGGAAGCTGGAAGAGACTTCTAAATATCTAACACTTTTTGGGATTGGGTGAAGATAGAACTCAACTAGATCTAATTTATTGCAGTAACAAATAATTTGTGAATACATTTATTTCAGATCTGCATAGATCTAGATTTTTAGATCGAGTTCTTGTCTGAAGTTAGACAAAAATTAATACGTTGACCCGACGAGAGTAGTCGGGCTGTGGTAAGCTTTCACACTCACAAGGTAAACAAAGTTTAGCCGGAAGTGAAAGTGTAATATTTTCCGTACATAATAACTACATGATTATTCTATGGCCGTGGCTGCCCGTACGTGACTGTACGCGTAGACGAGATTCTAGGAGTACGGCACTCTCGAACCGCGGGAGGTCGTGCGATCTGCCGTACGACTAGAACCTTTGATAGGAGTATGGGCTCGTATCTATTTATAGATCGCGTATGTCGCACACGACCGTACGAGAAGAAAGGATTATATTCATACAGCACTCTCGACATATCTCAAGCCCCACCCCCCAACCTTTTTGAAGTAATGGATGTGGAATATACAGTCTATGCCAATACGGTAGATCGACCTCTTTTGGGAAATGTGAGGACAGAAAGATATGGAGGGACATGGTCACCAACGCCATCCGGCACGGCACCCAATACATGTAATGAAGACAGCTGTCGAGAAGGGGAAAAAGCAACACAGACAATTTCACGCGCATGCGACGAAGGAAAAGAAAGGTATAGAGAGTGGATAGAGTGAATGAGTGAGAAAGAAATATGGTTAGATATAGACATACAATCACACACGCGAGTGCGTGCGCACAGACAGATTGACAATTACAAACAAGACGAGAGTGGCAAAAATACAGAGAGATATATTTAACTGGATTGTAGATTTTGATAGCTTCCACTAGATACGGTAGGCTTTAACGGGTTTCGGTGAGATTTGGTACTCAGCATTAACCGCTGATAAGAAAACAATACAATGCGCATCCCAAAAGATTTACACATACAC
This sequence comes from Elysia chlorotica, assembly GCA_003991915.1. Taxonomy (NCBI): domain Eukaryota; kingdom Metazoa; phylum Mollusca; class Gastropoda; family Plakobranchidae; genus Elysia; species Elysia chlorotica. The sequence goes on from RQTK01000905.1 coordinate 100,401, forward strand.
TCAAAGTGATTAAAAAAGCCACAAGAAACATAGAATGTAATTTAAAAAAATTCATAATACATGTTTCTTTAATTGAACTGAGGTTATGGCATGTCTCTCTCTGGAGGCCATAGGAATCTCGCTTCCATGCTCTGTTTAATTCTTCAGAAAAAAATGGTCGGGACATGGGTCCTATACATTAGTGTCACGGCTGAAAACAAACCTTATGAATTAAAAACCAACCAGCAGGTTGAAAGAAGTCTCCGCCGCCATCGCACATTGGAACTCAATAGTTTAAGTCTTTACCTCACACAAAACACGTGGTATGAAAAACAACAACACCATTAATAAAACAATTACACCTAGCCACTTACAATAACTGTGTATTATACTATTGTATGCCTATTAAATAAGTTGGAAAGCAGCACATGAGTCAAATTAGAGACATAAGGAAAGGGAAAAAAAGAAACACCCCACAAAAAAACAAAAACAAAACAAAAGCAGAGGTACATTAGACCTTTATTTTTTGTGTGTATAACTCGACAGCGATACGGCCCACAAAAAGTGGGATAAATACCCCTGGACCACCGCGCCCCCCGTGAACGTAGGAGATTTTAGAATTGTAAACAGCTGCGCCTGGTGACACAGTATCGGTCCAGTCACAGATTGCATCCATATAAATGAAAGAATAAACCGGTATCTTTTGTTGGTCCTAACACCCGATAATGTGCCCATTGCCAGGCGTTGTGTGATAAAGGGTTTTATATATATATTTTTTTTTAAAATCAATATCATCTTGTTTTTCCTATTCGTACGTGTGAACACAGGGATATTTCTTATATTGCATTAGTCAGCTGCCACCATACATGTAGTTTACAGAGGGGTTTTTTGTTTCTTTCTTTATTATTTTTTTGCTTTTTGTTTTGCATTTTGGTGTTGGATGGTTATTAACATACATTTTCAGCATTCTCTTTTAAAAAAAAGGATTGAACTTTACGGGTGGATCCTTGATCGGAGAATCTAAGCTCTTTGCCTTTCCTCCCTCTGCGTTGGTTGCTCTATTCCATTTCCCAGTCTAGCTGTGTGTACCAGTCTCCCCTTCCATGCGCCCCATCCGTTCCTCTCTTTCACGCTCTTCATCTCTCATAAGAATGAGATATTTCGGTTCTCTTCAACGATAAATTTAGATTTAAAAAACTCAACAACAACACACAAACTATGGTTGATTTTAAATGATGTGTTTTAGAACCTAAAACGCCACTTTTCAACACGAGAGATCTGGTTTTGCTTAAAGCTTAATAATTATATACCTGACTCGGTGACCATTGGCAAGTCCTGCCTAGTGCCCACAGCCTAATCTAAACCGTTATCTGTATTGGCGCTAGCCTTAGATCTGGAGATTCAGAGAAACACTGGAAACCTTGATATCACGCCCGTGTGCCTACATGATTGTATCCTTTAGCAAACAATAACCAGGCCTTTAACTGGTCCTTGTAAACAGTTCACACCACCCCAATTTATGCGTAGAATTTTATCTTTGATTAGGGATATATCTATCGCCTTCCTTGTCGCTCTCTCTCTCCTCTCTCTCTCTATCTCTCTCCTATCGCACTTTTTCTCTCTGTCTCTCTCTCTCTGCTATCACACTTTCTGTCTCTGTGTGTGTGTCTCTCTCTCTCTCTCTCTCTCTCTCTCTCTCTCTCTCTCTCTCTCTCTCTCTCTCTTGGTGGGTGATGTAATCTTCAAATTTTGTGATGGGTGCTTATCACATTTCCCTAAGAATATCGAATGTCACCAAGTAATTTATCTCGACATTCACTCTTTATGTTGTCAACTGAATGTAGACCTATAGTAAATTAGTTGGTTTGTTGCATATCTGGACTTCACGGCTGATTTCGATTAAACTTAAGCCCATGCAAGCTATCAATTCACAGACGTAGACTTCCATTGTTCCCTTTTGGGAAGTTGTATAAACACACAAGTGCATGTATATGGTGCCTGTATTATGTATAGAGTGTTATCTACTTCCATTGTACATTTTAACTGCATCTTTGTGTGCTTCCATAGTAATGCTACTTTCTTACAGCTATACATGTAACATGTTGTATAGCTGCCTGAGGCCGAACGGGTGTGTCTTGACAAAAGCAGGCACAAAAGTAGAATCATGCTAGCTTTACATGCGCATACGTTTAGAAGATGAAAGATAAACGAAAATAAAGCAAGGGGTAGACAGGGAGAAAAGATCTCCTGGTGAAGGAAAAGGGGTCGACCTGTTTTGTGAAATGGGGAGATAGTAAGATGTGGAGGGACATGGTCACCAACGCCATCCGACACGACACTCATGTTATGAAGACAGCTGTCTGAGGGTGGTGTCTCTTGAACGTGTCTGGGATATAGAAAGAAAGGTAGCGAAAGAGACAGGAAAAATAGAAAAAGGTCGAGAAGGGAAAAAACAACAACAAAGACAATTTCACGCGCATGCGACAAAGGAAAAGAAAGGTATGGGGAGGGGATAGAATGACTGAGTTAGGAAGAAAGATAGTTAGATATAGACACACACGCGTGCGAGCGCGTGCACAGATTGGTAATTACATGTACCGTACAAACAAATAGGACGAGAGTGTCAAAAATACAGAGAAATCTATTTCACTGGATTTTAGATTTTGATAGCTTTCACTAGATTACGGTAGACTTTAAAATGAGTTTCGGTGAGATTTGGTACTCAGCATCACCCGGTGAGAAGAAAACATATACCCAAAATATTTACACATACACACAAAGTGATCAAAGCCACAAGAAACATAGAATGTAATAAAAAAAAATTCATGAAACATGTTTCTTTAATTGAACTGAGGTAATGGCATGTTACTGTCTGGAGGCCTGAGAAATCTCGCTTCCATACTCTGTTTAATTCTTCAGAAAAAATGGTCGAGGCATAGATCTAGGTCCTATACCATAGTGTCACGGCTGAAAACAAACCTTATGAATTAAAAACCAACCAGTAGGTTGAAAGAAGTCCCCGCCGCCATCGCACATTGGAACACAATAGTTTAAGTCTTTACCTCACACAAAAAACACATGGTATGAAAAACAACAACACCATTAATAAAACAATTACACCCAGTTACGCACAATAACTGTGTATTATAGGCCTACTATTGCATGCCTATTAAATAAGTTGGAAAGCAGCACAGGAGTCAAATTAGAGACATAAGGAAAAGCAAAAAAAAGACCCCCCAAAAAAAAAAAACAACAAAACAAACAACATCAACCCACCCCCCAAAAAACAACAACAAAACAAACAAACAACATACAGGTATTTTGACGTGTATATGATAATTCCGTAACCCAGCGGAATATCTTTTATCGCGATACATGTATCATGAAACAACGCTGTTCAATAAAAGAAATTACTGACTTTGGTGATAAGCATTCGGTGCGCTGACCGCCATCACACACGGAATCCATAAGCATTTACCACTAACCAGCTCATAAAGGTTACATCTCAGTGATGCCAGATAACACCTAGGACTAGATTGGTGGCCAATACTAACTATTTTGCCTCAAAAGTCAGTAGACTCATTAAAAAAAAGCTTGAACTTTTATGAAAACTCGCCAGCTTAGTTAAAAAATTTTGAGGTCAAGATCTTTAATAAACAAACGATGGAAGCCTCACCTATGATCTACGCCACTTTCTGGTCTCAATAATTATGTCTACTCGTTCTGTCCTCTCATTTCTGACTCTCTGAGCCTTTTTCCTTTTGTATGACTGTAGTGTCGTCTTGTCCGTCTACCGCTTTTCCAATTTCGTGGGCTACATGTGTAAAAGTTTTAAATTACTCAACAGAGAGCATGTTTCAAATATTCAGGGGATGCAGATCAATGAATTTATTGAAAAAAAATACTCGAACAGTTATCTAAAATATTCACTAGATTTGGGCTTTTTTTTTTTTTCAAAACCACTCACAAGATCACTAGATTTGTCGAATCTGTTGAAAGATCACTAGCGCTGGCATCGTAGTAACTTGTCACCTCTACGCAAAGAAGATTCAAAAGTCCACCATAAATGATAAATAGATTTCACTTTCGATTTCGAAACGAAAGTAAACTACCCCGGGGTATTCTAGTTTTACCTGGGATGCTTAATTTTGCCGAGATGTGAGATATAATTTGATTTTTGACGCAATTGAATAACAGTATGTATAATTCTACTAATCTGGATTCTCTAGATCTAGTAAAGTACGTAGCGGTAACTCATGACTCCACGCTAGCCTTATTATTCTCATATTCTAATGAGTTGTAAGCTATATAGATCGTGATATTTGTTTGAGGGTTTGTTTCTGAGATTTGGCAGTGTATAATTTATGTGCAACTGTCATGCTCAATACTTAATGCTTTCACGGATAATGTTTATTTGATTGTAGTAAATTTCTGATTAGTGAATCAGTCATGGGTAATTTTGTCCCAAATCTGATGCCTAGTTAAAGTGGTGGGTAGTTTGAATCATCAATTTGTTTAAAGACATTGAAAGCTTTGTCACTTGCATCATTAATGAAACACATTAGAACTAACAACCATGTGTCTCACACTTTCTTTTCACAGTACTGATTTTATGATGGAGTTTTAAATCTAATACAAGAAGATGGATTTTCCTGGAATCATAGAAGAGATTGCACTGGAGGGCCTTGAAGGTGAATCTTATAGTATTATGGGAGGATTTGTTTTGAGATACAATTCAATCCAAATGTATAGATCTATGTATTTACCATTTTTGGACAACAAAAGTGAACGTGAAGTATCATGTTCTGTTCGAATTATGGCATTGTTTATGATTTCCAGAGTTTTTAGATCATAAGATGTGTGTATGTTTAACTAACTAGAGAACAGTCATGCATGTGTTAAAATACTCACTGAAACTCAACCAAAGGAGAATGACATCCTATATTGAGCGAGTTAAGGATGGGCAAATGTTTCTGTTGAGTTATTTTTCTCAAATACTCCATGCAAACAGCGACTTATAAATTCAAATTAAGCCACCTAAAATTAAAAAAAAAAAAAGGATTCCTATTCACACTCAAACACTTTTAGCCCTCATATTTGTCACAGACAAGTTCTCTCATTTCACAAGTATCAATAATTTCGGAACCATTTATGTGTGATTAAATTTAGATGTATTTGTAACCAGAAGAAACTAAAGAACCGTAGTGTTTGATTTCCCTTTTCTTATCTCACATTTTCTTTTTTTTGTATTCTTTTTACTTTACCAGGCATAACTATCGAAGCATTGTGGAAGCGTTTGGAGAATAGACCTGGGTTTTCGGAACAACCATTAGATGCTGACAGCCAGCGGTACATCTGGAGCCTCTTGATCAGGCACAGTGCGCTGCAGTTCTTCGTTTTGCCTGAGCCAAGGCCAGAGCTGGTCATCTTCCGGTACAATGACTGCGTGACTAAAGGCAGCCTGAAATGTACCCTGCCAGTAAGTGATTATATGCAGTGGTGCCAATGTCGTGGAAATACATGGATTCTCAGTAAAAGAAGAAGGCTGATCAGAGCTCATTAAAGATCTGTCAAAGACTTATATTTTATCACTCACTAGGCCATGCTGTTTTAGGCAAAAAGGTTCGGCAAAAAAAAAAAAAAAATTATGGTCCAGTTGGCATGACTGAGTTTGTCATAGAAGATCTGTAGACTTGGTGATCAGTTTTTCTTTTTACGTGAGTTGAATTTTGTGCACACATTTTGTACTCATTACTCTGAGATTAACAATTATAGTGGACTGGATTGCATTTAGATGCATATATACTAAGTTCTCAGTCTTAGTCGATATATTACATTTGGAAAAAAGCAAAATTTGTCTGAACACTTAAGCGGTGCTGTTTACACTGTGGGTTTGATTGTCTGTTTGTCTGTATAAGGAAGAAGGTCAGACTAATGCATAATATTTTTATTAACAATCCTTTCAGGATATTCACTAAACCTATGATTTTACTTAGCCAGCTCATGTTTTTTTTTGTTTGCTCCTTAAATAATAGGAAGAGGTTTGTGAGGACATTTATTCACGGACTATGGTGGCCAAGAATGGGGTCATGGGCTGCTGTGATCATTTTGACACCAGGGAAGACATCACGGAGGAAATCCGTGGACATGGACCGGGAGGTGGCGTTTCTCTGGAATACGCCATGCACAGGTTTGTATGAGGAGAGGGTGTGATTCTGCTGTGCAAGACGCTATACAGAGGTTTGTATAAGGAATGGGTGTAATTCTGCTGTGCGAATGAAAAGCAACCAATTTCCTCTCTTTTTATATTTAAAAAAAAAATACCGAAAACTTCATCACAGGCATCATAATCTTGTAAGTAATACCTTTTCCCTGATTTATTGACAGTTCTTATATTCCCATGTGCTCAGTAGCAGAAAATCATTTCTGAACTGCTAATAATGGCAAAGTTAAAGAGCTATACCTTCTCATCCACAGAAAGACTGTGAACAAAGCAATGTTTACTTATAGAAACAAAAGATTTTCTGGCAATGGATGAGGGTTTATAGAAAAAAAATGACATTTTAACCAAAATATGAACTAAGACTTCCTCTATGAAGATGTTTTAATTGATAATTTACGTCTTACTTTAAATGGGTAGTACTATGTACATGCTTCTACATGCTAATATTTCTGGTTTGGCAAGGCCAAGAGGAAGGCAGAAAGTGAATGTTTAAAGTTTAAGGGAAAAAATGATTTTTAGGAGAGATCTGAGTGAAAATTTGCTTTTAATTCTTTCACCTTTACCATGTTAACTAGCTAATCCTGGGCATTTCATATTACAAAAATGTTTTTGATTTGATTGAGTTTGGTATTTTCAGCTATTTGCAGTACCCGTCATATTTCTATTTGTAGAGAAAAAGCACCAGTTTGTTTTGCTACTCATAGAGAAAATGTCTCAATGTCTCTTGTGTATAGGTGGGGTCAAACTTTGGTCATTGTAGCCAGCCAGAGATGCCGAGATATGATCCTTCTGCAGTCCTGCGACAAACCGGTCCACATAGAGTTTTACTCCTTCCTCGAGTTGATCGGCAGGTCAGTTTTATTTCGTTGCTGTTCTATTGCTTTTGTACTGAACATGCTTTACAACCTTTTATCTTTTACTTCAGTTTGATATTGTTATCCAATAGTCCTAAAATAAGGGTTTCCTCAAATTTGAAGGGTTGAATAATATAAGAACTTGTATTGTTTGGTTTTTCATTAGCATAAAAGTTATTTTTATAAAGGCAGATATGATTAAACCTGTGTTAAAAGTGGGTATTAGTTTTATCTTTCTAAGGTTTTTGAAAAATCGTATACTGAAACAAAGCTTTTTTTCAAGCAGACTTGAGTCACCAGAGGGCTGCGGATTGAACCGCAGACCTCCTAATTGTCAGTCTGGCGCTTTACCTGTTTTCCTGATTATTATCACCACACTGAGATAATGTGACATGTTTGAATTATTTGCTTCTGCGTCTTTTACATTGTACATGAGTAACATTGTAGTAAGCTCAGTTCTTTTTTTTTCTTCCCTGTATTGAATAAAACATATGTAAACACAGTGCTATTCAAATATCAGCGTAAAGATTAACAAACTCTGTATGACAACAGATCCAGATACGACGGAGAGGTTACATTTTGCAGGAACAGGCGGGGCCTCTGCAACCCACTGGACAAAAACTTTTCAAGCCCCACAAACACATTCTCTAGATTGGACGCCTTGATAAGTCTGGGACTAGTCACAAAACAAGTAAGCTGCAACGCACAGTCTCTAGATATTATATGCCTTGTAAGACAGAAGTTTCTTTTATTCTTTTTCTTTCTGTCAACAAAAATGTTACTCAAATTTTTTGGTTATCGTGAATCACCACTGAAAGTCTATGCTGTCTTTGGTCTGAACGAATCGTAGCCCTCTCCTTGTTCAAACCCTCCTAGGTTCACAAAACAGATCCTTTACGGCAACAGGGACCCGTAGTGGGACACTCAGTGTTTGACGTGTCATATTGCACTGACATGAATCCAACTAGTAGGTGACAAGACACTTTCATCTGACCAGGAGTTACTTTGCTCTACCGACTGAGCTACTCTGGTCACCGATCGCTCTGTAAATATTTACCCCAGACTTCCACTGGCCGAGGTCCAATTGTCTTCCAAGAAATAAATAAAAAAACACTGTCATGTTTCATTTTTTCTATTCCTTTTTTTTTTCACACATTTCTCACTTTCACATTATTTTGATTGATAAAAATTAAAATCAGGTCTTGAAGTGTGAAGAAACAAGAACAAAAAATCAGTTTCATTATCTTTACTTCTCTCTCATCCCTCAGGTTTTTATAATGACGTATCAAAAACCTCACTGGGTAAACCAAGTTGTTCGTCTGTTCCACTTAAAAAGATTCTACACGGCATCACAGGCAAACTACACAGCGCTCCTGACATCCCTGACGGCCCACCTCTCAAACGCACCGGACAAAACAGCGCCCTTTTACAACATTTTGAAAGAATTGGTGAGATTGGGGTTTTCCCTTAAATGCCTTGAAATTTTTTAAGGTTGAATAATTCACCCCTTATTTCCGAAAATCAACAGCGGTTAAAAAAAAGTTTTTTTTTTGTGTCAACAATTCGAATATCTGACAATAATTTTTATTATTTGCTGCCGTGTACCTCTGTCTCATCTGTGCTCTAGCTAAACAGTGGAAGACCTTATTAAAGCAGACCCACATATAAGAATCTGAGACCTTCTGATTAGAAACTCTATGTCCTACCAATTGAATTACCTCAACCTCCACTTGAGAGTTTTTAGACTTGCGTGAATCGAAGTTGAATGGCCCTTGACGAAATTGTTTGCGGCTGCTGCAGATTTCTTAAGATCGAACTAAACTGTACACTAGAATTTGTATTTCTTCAACCCTTTTTTAAAATCTGTAACATTTCTTTGCAATAGCTGTGACATGTAAAGCATTAAAAACAAAACGTAAAACATTTTTCACTTTTCGTGTGCCTGTTTTTATTTCAGGATATAAAACCAGAGCTTTTCTACAAAGCTAGCAAGCGAGCAGGAAATTACTTTTCAGTGAGCAACGTGACGAGGCGCTCATACTTTAAAGATGATTCTGCAGCTGATAAAGACAACGCTGAACACGAGAGATCCATCATTGGGTTGGTTGCTTTGACGAACTATATATAAAAATCATCGCTGTTATGATAGAAAAATATTGTGAAATTAGCACCTTTTTTTTGCATCCAATACTGCTTTTAACAAATTTATATTTTAACATTGTAGCATTTTCTATAAGGCCTGCTTTCAAATAAAAGAAATCTTCATTCATTTCACGAAAGACTGCACAAGGTTATTTATTTAGTAAATATAAATTTTTATCACTTTTATAACCACTCATGCTGTTTTCATTGTCATGTCAAATCAAGTATTCGTTCTTTATGTTCTAACATATTTTTCTACTGGCTTAATTTGCCAGGACTTCCTCTGAGAATCGTGTGAAGCTGGTGACTCTCCTGAGAGCTTTTCGTAGTTCAGAGCATTTGGAAGAGGATGAGGACAAGGAGGAGAGCATCATGGAGGATGATAACGAGGAAACGCCAGTTGCAGTGGAGGAAACTGTGGATAGCAGCAACTCTGCTCTCTCACACAGCATCGGTAAGCAAAGCTTTTCTTCTTTGTTTATCCATTTACATTAAATTTTGTTGATTGATTCATTTATTTGCATCAACAGCAACCTACTAAGCTATCTTGAGGATATGCTCGAAGACTGCCAGTTGTAAAAAATATAGGTATAAGACTCATCATCAATCTTTGGCAAAACTAGGAGCTGTGAAACTAATCATATATAACATTTTTATGTTACAAAAAAAATTTTGCATTGATGTTTTGTTTTGGGGGGAAGAAATTTTATAATTATCAGAGACATGGCTTTTGAAAATGTATGTCTAACCCATGATTAAATCAATTTTTTTTCTTTTTTGGTTTAGTCAGGATTATCTAACTTTAAGTATTTTCAGTTACTCTGACAAAGTCAAAATTGGTAATTTTGCACAAAGTTTCTGCCAGTGGATCTGTGGCAAGAGTAACAGTACTTAGAGCGGCTGTGAGCGACCAAATGGATGCATTCAGTTAAAGAAAAAAGGGAAGTATGTCTAACCTGTTCTGAGACCCTGGGATGACTTAAAATGGCAGACTAGGTGCATGAATGCAAATAACTAATGTCTAACGTGTAACCTTGTTTGTTCTCCGACAGGCCTCCCCTCGGTAGACGACTCGATCCTACACCAGGTTGTGGCCCTGATTCAAGCGAAGGGCGAATGGGGTATCAATCCAAGCATTGTAAGCCCCAAACATGACTGTTTAAACCCTCTCTTAGTTCTGGAGTGAAATGAGAAATTTAAAAGCTCAGTCCAGCTATTACTGCAAAAAGTTTTGAAAATCATTAGCATCTTTAACAATATTTCCAACTTAGGAAAGCGAAATGGATTTAAGGATTACTCAAATTGCCAACCAGCAGTTCTTTAAAAATTTTGTCTTTATGCTTGTTCTTTTCACTTCGTAGTTCTTAAGTGATATATAATATATAATTTAAAAGGTAAATATCAGACTCACAAATCTGTGTATTTTGATTTTCCATGCTTATATTTTGTTTTCTAAGTTTTTGTGAAAAAATTTTTTACAGATAAAGAAAAAATTGAATCTGGAACGCACCCACATGAAATACATTGAGAAGGAACTAAGAGCCTTGAAAGTTTTTCATACTGTAAAAAGATTCCTGGGCAAGCAAAGAGCTGAAATGTGAGTTCACGATTTCCACAATTTCTTTCTCACCCATTCCCAATGTTTTCTTGTTGCCTTGTCACATTCTGTTACATTAGCATTTCCAATATTGATCTTTTTAAAATGGCATAAATTGCTTGAATTTTATACCATGATGTTGTTATTTAGTTTCATTTTTAGATAGGAACAGAAAGAATTCATTTAGATTCAAATTAAAAAAAAAAAGAAATGTTGTCTTTCTTACTAAGATGGGACAGTTGGATCATAAAAGATTAAAACGCAATGAAGAATTTAATAGTCATGTGTAGTTTCTTTTCTTGAAATATGCAACTTACTTATATTACTGCCCAAAAATTCTGGACTCTACTCAATCACCCACAACAGAGTGCTTCACGAAGTCTTGAATTAAAAGGTGGAAAACTTTCTTCTGAAATCATGGCATCACCAGCATGGTATAATAAATCTCTATAGGAAAACCAAACACACCCGCCTTTTGTCGTTCATGTCATGTTTAAACTTCCTCATAAATCGAAATAAAAGTGGCACGTGTCTGAACACAATCAGTCTAAAACAGAGAGGGGTGGCATGGATTTATCCGGACATCGACAGGTCGGCCACCGTTATAAATGACGCTGCCGACTTTTAGCAGGCAATCAGTTAGGGTGAGTGTGGCTGCGCTGGGGTTAAAGTCGTATGATGGATAAGGTCACTGGACAGAAGATTTTATGGAAGACCAGGCCTTAGAGCCATGAAGTGCAGATCTCATTGGAAGAACACTGTTTAGGGTGCAAATGGATTTTCAGATGAAATTTGTCTTTTTTTAAATTGATTAAATTCTTTTTGTAGGTGAGGTAATAAAATGAGTAATATATGTAAATCAAATTATTTGGATAAGAGAAAACTTCAAGTCCCTTAATGTGGTTGGATCACGAGTGATGAAGAAATTATATTGAACACCTTTACTTTTTAATGCCTGTTTTCGATAGGTGGGTGCTAACTGATCCTGCCAAGAAGGAACAAGAAAAGACACAGACAGAGGACGACAGAGAAAATTCAGAGCAGGAGAAGCAGAGCGACATGTCCCTAGTAGAGGCGGATGCTCCAGGCGAAGGTTTGTGCTGGCTCAAACTCCATTTTTCCAGGCATCATGCAACTTTCTAGACTTTTTAAACAAATTTAAACTAAGAAATTTTTAATTTATAAGTCTGTAATCAAAAAGCGTGATGAAAAAAAATTGTAATGTTAATTTTCCATTTAACCTTTCTGTCGAGATGTAGGCTTTGCCATGAGACAATTCTGGCTACTGCCCTGAGCCTACTTTTAGGCTGTAGCGCCTGATACCAGCGCTGCAGGACTACCATATCAAGGAATACTTGAGGCCGACCTTCAGACGTCATCTAGTCACAATAAACCTTGTCTTATTTACTTATGTGCGAGTGTTCCTATTCCAAAAATATCAACCAGTGAAAAGTGCAACTATCCAAGTCTTATGTGCTTCATCAGTCTATATTGTAGATTCAGTGGCATCAAAAAGTCTTGCCACCCAAAGAGAGCATGATTCATACCATTAGAACACTCACTATTGAGTCAGGTGTGAAGTTGAGGACATGAAAAAAATTCAATAAATCTATGTGTCTGGGTTTATTTATTACAGCAGGCTCTCTCCTGATGTGTTTTATATAAATATTTACTGTCATTTTGGTTTTTGCTTGGAGCTGGTACATAATTGCAGGTGTGGTTTATTACAGCTTTTTTTTGTTTGTTTTTAGCATGGAGCATCACCCCAGAAGAGGAAGCAGAGCTGGATGCAACGCTTGAAAAGATCAAAGTGACTTGCACAATCGAAAGAACAGAATCGCCTGCATCCACATCAGAGAAGGGTAAATATCAACATGCCTAAAGTTTCTAATTCAGGCTCTATTTTTACTTAATGGTTCAATTATTATCTGCAGAGGACATTGATTTTTGAGAGCACAATAAAAAAGTGTCAATAGTGAAAAAAAGCCTTCGGGTAACATACTGCATTTTGTGCCATAAATTTATTCAATAATAAAAAAAAAAAAAGTCAAAATCACATCACCAACATCAAAATTATTCAAATGATTTTCAAGGCATGAATCAGAATCCTCTTATTTTGTTTTGGAATATCGTTTTATTTGTCATAATGATAATTGCAGGCACATTATATCGGGTTAACCTCATCAGCATTTAAATGATTTATAGCATAGTGGCGTGCATTCCCGATGCTTTCTTGGCATGGTTAATCACCATCCCAGCCATTTGTAATAGCAATCTATTTTTAGATGTTTAGACCAGGTGTTTTCTGCCTAGTCTCTATGATTGTTAGATTGTTAGACTGGTTGTTTAAGTACTGCTTTATATTTCTAGTTAACATATATCCAGAACACAAAAAAAATTACTGGGTTATTTTTCAAGTTGGTGTTTTTATCTTAGATCTCGATTTGACAGAATTTCTCAAGTTTTTCTGTGAGATTTTTATATTTTGTATGCAATTTCAGACGACCCTGTGAAAGCTGCGAGGAAGAGACTGATACTGCACAAACTGAAAAACAAGAGGGTCTACTCCAGCAGATCTAACATTTTTCAGGTAGTGTTTCATCACTGAGCACAGTAGCACAACAGCATAGCTCATTTTTTCTAGTTTAAAGATAATTGTAAAAAAAAAAAAGATTTGTTTCTGTGTAACAGGTAGTAATACAAACGCTTCCATTGTTTTTTGTATTTGATTAAAACAATGCACATTTCATCCTGATAGTCTAGTGACAGTTTGCCCGGTGCTTTAAAACTACTTGGTGAAAGTTGGCATGAAAAAATTTTGAGATTAAAGCCTATGAGAGCTATTTTTGCTTTAAGGTTTTTTTTTTTTTACATTTAGATTGATATCTTTGGTTCAATTGAGATATTCTAATGAAACAAAATGTTGTCACTGTGATACCATTTTGGCATAAGCCATTTTCGCTACTTTTGATATTATCAATAAAACGGTTTTATTTCCTTGTTTCTGCTTGATATTGGAGACAAGTTTCTAATATGATAAAGCAAAAATCGAAGCGCATTTTTAATCTGCAATTTTAGTTTAATAGGTCCCATTTCGACATTACGATATATCACTTGCATTTTGACATACGTCTCATACGTCTGATGACTTATAATTGATGTGTTCTATTCAACAATAAATGTGGAAATCCAGAGCTAAAAGTGGGAGGTGGGAAGTTTGATAGACTAATCCTGTAGCACCACACATTTGAAGTCTTTCTTGTTCTGGTATGATTGAAATACATAGATTTAACAGCCTCTCAGTAGATTCAACAGCCTTTCAGTTTCGTGTAGTTACAAAAAAGCCTTGAAAACTCCTGAAATGTGCCATTATTCTTACGTTTTGATACAGGAAGTTTCAGTGATTGAAAAAGAAAAAGGCTGGAAAATGAAAGTCTGCCGTAAGAGTGTGGCGAGGATCATAGACAGTCTGTTCCTGGAGGGTCGGCTGGAGTACTTGAACGTGCAACTTTGTGAGAAGGAGGATGTGGTAAGCCCTGACATACGCAGGTTGGGTTGGGTTGGGTTGTTTTAACGTCCAACAGCAGCACTATATAGGCTATATTGTGGACGGGCCCCAAGACGGACATCTGACAATTTTATGTGCTGCCACACATGAGACAGGGCGGGGATACCATGACTCCTGTCTCAGCCGGTCACATTATACTGACACCAACTCAACCAGTAGGGAATGCAACAGCAGGGATGGGGCAGGAAACATTTCTCAGAGCTTGATGTTTCTAAGCGGCTTTGACAAAAAAATAATCTAGTATCATACATAGTCACCTTTATTGATAAATTAAATTTACAACGTTGTATATAGGTATGATAGTTTTGGAATGCAGTGCTCACTATAACCATTCTCTTATCTGAATCCAGGGCAGTTTCTTTTATTTTTATCTCAATATCTGGTTAGCAAACTGATGAAACTTTGGTCTCCCAAGCGGAAAGTCTGCAGTTGGAAACCAACGATCAGTCAAGCATTTATTTGTCTGATTTTTTCTCATACTTGTTGGGTCAGTGTCAGTATAATGGGATTGCTTTAGACAGGAATTCAGGTATCCCCGCTCTGCCTCTGTGTCAAATTTTCAGACTTTTGTTTTAAGACCTGTCCACAATATATCCTATAAAGTGCTGATGTGCAACCAACTCAACCTCAATATCTTAGTCATGTTTAAACAGAATGTTTTGATTTTATCAGGAAAATACAGCTTACAATTGACTCTTAATGTGATGTAACTGCTTATCATATCCCTCAATCCAGTTGAATTTATGTTTTTTTGTGATGTTTCCCTACTGTGAGGTTCCATACTGGTGTGATGATGTAAAAAGAATGCAAACAGCAGAGGCAGGAGTCCTGTCTGCCTGCATAATGTATAGCCTACATATAAAATTAACCAGCAAGCAAACCACCGCAACCTAATGGCTGTTTTTTTGTATTTCTGTCCCCGCCAGAGTCGTCAGATGATCATCTACCCAGGGGTCGGGCTCGCCGATCCGTTCATAAAGAAGGCGGTTGTGGAGCACGCCAATGCTGTTCTGAAATTCAAGGAAAATCGCCGAGGCTCGAAGAAAGGGGTATGTTTTCTCTCTATATGTGTAAAGTCAGAAATTTTATCTTTTTTGCATTGATTTTCAAACTTAAATTTGTGTTGTTTTATGAACTTTTTGAATTTTTAAAATATCCCCATAGTTTTTTTAAGCAATTTTTTAAAATTTCAACTTTACAGACTCAGGAGCTGAGAAAATCACCATAGTTTGTAACTCAAAACAATAAATCTTACAATTCTGTCCTTTTTGTCTGCCGACTACACATTATGTGTTTCAGGGATGCTTCGAAAATACTTATCTGTTAAATTAAAATATGTCTTTTTAATAAAACCATCTGTCTTTGTACCAAATCCCAAACATTTCAAACCAGATGTTACCTGTTTGACAGCGTGTAAATGAAATTGTGCAGTCAAATGAAATAGATCTATGGTAAAGTTAAGATTCCACCCCTGTAACTTGGGCTTATTTTTTCTTTACTTTCATTCAGCATATTTTCTCTGTGTTTTTAATGGGATATTCTCTATGTGCTTTTACTGAGCATATTTTCTTGGTATTTTTGTTTACACATTTTTTCTCTGCACGTTCACTGAGCATATTTTCTTTGTATTTTTTTTACACATCATATTTTCTCTGTATTTTTTTCACAGCAGTCTCGGAGCTGAGCAAACTTGGGCGTATTTTTTCTTTACTTTCATTCAGCATATTTTCTCTGTGTTTTTAATGGGATATTCTCTATGTGCTTTTACTGAGCATATTTTCTTGGTATTTTTGTTTACACATTTTTTCTCTGCACGTTCACTGAGCATATTTTCTTTGTATTTTTTAATTTTCTCTGTATTTTTTTTACACAGCATATTTTCTCTGTATTTTTTTTACACATCATATTTTCTCTGTATTTTTTTTACACAGCATATTTTCTCTGTGTTTTTCCACCAGGGGTCACAAGCAGTCTCGGAACTGAGCAAGCCGGATGATCCCTTCTCAATTTACAGCGCAGTGGCCAACATGGGCCTCATATCTGTCTTCAAGATACTCACCTCTGGATTGGAGGGTTTGGAAAGGAAGGGGGTGAGCAACAACAGTCGACCCACTTCACTTTAAAAAAACAACAACAACCAACTATCAACTTAATTAATAACCTGTACATTTTTGTAATAGTATTAAAAAAAATTTAATTCATGTGCACGACTTTATATTCTTACCATTGTTATGATTATTTGTGTGTTTTTGAATTTGTCAAATTCATTCGTAGAATCTCCTAAAAAAAATAAAATAAAATTATAAATACCTTTGAGTGTAATTTGACTTAGTTCAAGGACAAAAAAGAAAACATTTCTATTTTGACCAATACCCAATATAGTTATATTACTATATGAAGCTTAAATGCAGCAAAATTGTCTTTGATACAATTAGAACATTTCCTTCTTCTTTTCCATACATACTTCTGCACACATTTTGATCCATACTGCTCTGTCTCATATTTTTTAAAGAGCAAATTTGGTTTTTAAGGAAAAGTCCATAAGCTTTCAACCGTCTATACTTCTTTGTTACCTACTCATCCACCCGCTCATTCACTCACTCATCCACTCATAACATGTGTTTATAAATATCAGGAGCATGTGAAGAAATCGAAGACCAACATCAGTAAGATGGAGCGGACCAAGTCGATGCACGAGTACCTGCACTACGTCCTCTATGCCTACACTGGCTGCACTGACGGAGTCCCGCAGAAACAGGATGTCCTGGAGGTAGGAGCTACATTCTCAGTGGAACGTACCCCGACTTCCATCCATCAAGTATCATGCTTTGTAGCGTTGGCCATCATGCCGCTCCACTCTTCCCGATCCTTCGCTGCTTTCAAAGTCTCCGTCACGTTCCCCTGTAGCCATTTTGTTAGTCAGTGCATTATCTTTTTGCTCATTGTTTTCCCCTGCTGCGCTTTTCTTCAATGATTTCAGTTGTCATAGATGTTCCAGCTTTTCTCTTCTCCTCATCACATGGCGAAAAAAGATTGGTTGGTGTCTACGAATTTGTTTATAAGTGATCTTTTTCATGTTGGCTCCCTGTAGACCTCTTTACTATCCACTGATTCTGAACATTCTTCTAAATGCACATTGTTTTGATGTAGTTTTGGTAACTGACAATGTGGTTCTTTTTTAAAATTTAATATGGGGTTACACGTGGGTATGAAGAGAGAGTGCTCTGAACAAATATAGAATAGTCATAATTATGGTGTCATGTGACAGACGTAGTATTGGTAATTTTTGTTTATTTCTCATTCTGGTTTTATACAGAAATTTAAGTTGTAATGACTTGACTCATTTCGTTTTTCAAATGTAAATAAAAATCTAAAGCATGATTTCATAAAGAAGAGTTAGCTCTGAAGAAAGTCAATCTTCAACTTCAAATTTGTATTATTTGTTGACAGACTTCCATGTAATCATCCAGCTTGGTACTGCAATATAGCAGCACTTCATGGTTTTCTTGGTTCTGTTTAGCATCTCTAAGGTAGAAGACATGATGAAAACATTAGACACCAAGCATTATGGTGCTTAGTTCGAACCAGAATTTTTAAGGAAAAAAAACAAACCACCTGTTGTATTGAAAGGTTTAAGAGAAGAGATTAAATGGTTATTTAAGCTGGAACAAGTCATTTATTTCTATAAAGGAATGGCAAGCTTTTTTGTATAGCTGTTCTTTTTATCTATGAACGATTTCTGCTCATATTTAATACCACATTTTTTCTTGATATATTTTTAAGGAAATAGCGGAGCCCCTACCGGTGTACCTTGATGTTCAGGACTGGCGAAGATACTTACCTCCCCTGTATCTTCACAATGGTGAGATCATAATCCCCATAATTATACGTTTTTATTTGGAATCCTTTCTGCATTCAAACTGAAAGATGAAAAAGATTTATCTGACCTCTTTAGTTCAATCAAGATGTAGGATTTACAGTTTATCTGGGGGATGTCGCACTAAGAATTAGGTGATGAATTACAACGAGTATGATTTCACCAAAAGTTATGTAACTTAGTTGGAAGTCCTGATCTGTACATTACGATAATGTTGTGGTTAGCTGGTCAAGCAAAAGTGTCTGTAAACGAGTGATTAAAAATATATATTTAGAAAATTATTTTTTTAAATAGTGTACATTAAAAGTGCAAAAAAACCCCCACCCCAAAACATTATTTGCTACAAAATAACACCATGAAGTTTCTACTCGTTGAACATAATACCATGAAGTTTCCACTCGTTGAACATAACACCATGAAGTTTTCACTCGTTGAACATAACACCATGAACATAACACCCTTAAGTTTCCACTCGTTGAACTTAACTCATGTCTTCCAATAAAGTGGAGTGAGTTTTTGTGGAATCACATGTCCTGTAAAAGAACCTGTAAATCGTTTTTCTCCTCTACCACGTACCCGGTCATGTGCACAAAGATTCTGCGCTGAGGAGGATCCACGCTGGACCCGGGGCATGCATGATTGGAGACATCATGCTCAACTTTCCTCTCATCACCATCTGGAACTTGTTCAACAGACCCAGCGAGGTGAGCTGTCAGTGGTTAAGTTAGCAGGCTGATAAGTTGACTAGATATTAGGAGCTCTAATTATATATGTATATATATAGCTCATAATAAACTGGAACATGCTCAACAGGCCCACTGAGGCGAGCTCTGAGTGCTTAAGTTAGAAGGCTGCCAAGTTGTCTAGAGTAAAAGGGGCACCATAATAATACATAGCTCATCAACAGACCCACAGAGCTTACCTCTCTGGGTCTGTTACAGCTCTGATCAGAGCTGTAAAGCTAGCAAGCTCTCCTAAGTTGACTAGATTAAAAGAGGCACCATAATAATGTATAGCTCATCAACAGACCCACAGAGGCAAGCTCTGATCAGAGTTGTAACACTAGCAAGCTGCTAAGTAGACTAGTTTAAAAGGGTACCACATACATAGTTCATCATCATCTGGAACAAGTTACAATATATAGCATGTATAATGCTAACATTGGAAGTTGAGCAACCAACTCAACTCAACAATTACACCCTCCGCAGCTGAAAGAGGTGATGGGCCACGTAGTTCATCATCATCCGGGAACAAGTTACAATATATAGCATATATAATGCTGACATTGCAACCAACTCAACTCAACAATTTCCCCCTCCCCAGCTGAAAGAGGTGATGGGCCACTTTGTGGAGGACCCTGGCCTGTTATGCGTGCCGCTGTGCCGCCTGCCCAAGCAGATCATCCTGGAGCTGACCACACGCAAGCGACTGATGCCGCGCCTCACAGAGGAACTCAACCTGATGGCGCACATGGGGCTTCTCAGCTTCGGCCCGCGTCAACGCTGCAACAATATGGAGTTTGTGAGTAGATCTTTCTGTAGGTGTGAGTAGATCTTTCTGTAGATGTGAGTAGATCTTTCTGTAGATGTGAGTAGATCTTTCTGTAGAACGTTGAGTACAGCTTGTTCAGATAACGTGGAGTTTGTGAGTAGATCTTTCTGTAGAACGTTGAGTACAGCTTGTTCAGATAACGTGGAGTTTGTGAGTAGATCTTTCTGTAGAACGTTGAGTACAGCTTGTTCAGATAACGTGGAGTTTGTGAGTAGATCTTTCTGTAGAACGTTGAGTACAGCTTGTTCAGATAACGTGGAGTTTGTGAGTAGATCTTTCTGTAGAACGTTGAGTAAAGCACATGCACTCCTTTCTGCAGGTCTGGTAGTGATGTCAATTTTCCGTAAATTTATGGATTAAAAAAAAGTTCATGTTATATGATGTGGTGAATTATATTTTTTTAAAAGTACTATATTAATCAATAAAATTTTGTAAAAAGCTTGACCTTCTTGAGATAACTGGGCTGGTGCAGATAACATGGAATTTTTAAGGCGTTTTTCGTTCAGGATTTGTTTAAATAACATGGAGTTTGTAAGGAGTTCTTAGTACAGGGTTTGCTTAAATAGCATGGAGTTTGTAAGGAGATCTTAGTTCAGGGTTTGCTTAAATAGCATGGAGTTTGTAAGGAGTTCTTAGTTCAGGGTTTGCTTAAATAGCATGGAGTTTGTAAGGAGTTCTTAGTACAGGGTTTGTTCAAATAACATGGAGTTTGTAAGGAGTTCTTAGTACAGGGTTTGCTTAAATAGCATGGAGTTTGTAAGGAGTTCTTAGTACAGGGTTTGCTTAAATAGCATGGAGTTTGTAAGGAGTTCTTAGTACAGGGTTTGCTTAAATAGCATGGAGTTTGTAAGGAGTTCTTAGTACAGGGTTTGCTTAAATAGCATGGAGTTTGTAAGGAGTTCTTAGTACAGGGTTTGCTTAAATAGCATGGAGTTTGTAAGGAGTTCTTAGTACAGGGTTTGCTTAAATAGCATGGAGTTTGTAAGGAGTTCTTAGTACAGGGTTTGCTTAAATAGCATGGAGTTTGTAAGGAGTTCTTAGTACAGGGTTTGCTTAAATAGCATGGAGTTTGTAAGGAGTTCTTAGTACAGGGTTTGCTTAAATAGCATGGAGTTTGTAAGGAGTTCTTAGTACAGGGTTTGCTTAAATAGCATGGAGTTTGTAAGGAGTTCTTAGTACAGGGTTTGCTTAAATAGCATGGAGTTTGTAAGGAGTTCTTAGTACAGGGTTTGCTTAAATAGCATGGAGTTTGTAAGGAGTTCTTAGTACAGGGTTTGCTTAAATAGCATGGAGTTTGTAAGGAGTTCTTAGTACAGGGTTTGCTTAAATAGCATGGAGTTTGTAAGGAGTTCTTAGTACAGGGTTTGCTTAAATAGCATGGAGTTTGTAAGGAGTTCTTAGTACAGGGTTTGCTTAAATAGCATGGAGTTTGTAAGGAGTTCTTAGTACAGGGTTTGCTTAAATAGCATGGAGTTTGTAAGGAGTTCTTAGTACAGGGTTTGCTTAAATAGCATGGAGTTTGTAAGGAGTTCTTAGTACAGGGTTTGCTTAAATAGCATGGAGTTTGTAAGGAGTTCTTAGTACAGGGTTTGCTTAAATAGCATGGAGTTTGTAAGGAGTTCTTAGTACAGGGTTTGCTTAAATAGCATGGAGTTTGTAAGGAGTTCTTAGTACAGGGTTTGCTTAAATAGCATGGAGTTTGTAAGGAGTTCTTAGTACAGGGTTTGCTTAAATAGCATGGAGTTTGTAAGGAGTTCTTAGTACAGGGTTTGCTTAAATAGCATGGAGTTTGTAAGGAGTTCTTAGTACAGGGTTTGCTTAAATAGCATGGAGTTTGTAAGGAGTTCTTAGTACAGGGTTTGCTTAAATAGCATGGAGTTTGTAAGGAGTTCTTAGTACAGGGTTTGCTTAAATAGCATGGAGTTTGTAAGGAGTTCTTAGTACAGGGTTTGCTTAAATAGCATGGAGTTTGTAAGGAGTTCTTAGTACAGGGTTTGCTTAAATAGCATGGAGTTTGTAAGGAGTTCTTAGTACAGGGTTTGCTTAAATAGCATGGAGTTTGTAAGGAGTTCTTAGTACAGGGTTTGCTTAAATAGCATGGAGTTTGTAAGGA
The DNA here is from genome assembly GCA_003991915.1 of Elysia chlorotica. Classification (NCBI taxonomy): domain Eukaryota; kingdom Metazoa; phylum Mollusca; class Gastropoda; family Plakobranchidae; genus Elysia; species Elysia chlorotica. The sequence continues at coordinate 122,305 of RQTK01000905.1, forward strand.
GTTCTTAGTACAGGGTTTGCTTAAATAGCATGGAGTTTGTAAGGAGTTCTTAGTACAGGGCGCGAAGATCTCGCCCAGTACTGGATCGACCTCCAGATCATCAGTCTCAACACCCCCTTGGGAGTCCGGAAGGAAGGTGCCTTATCAACTTGGACAGTTTTGTATTGAGTTGTACCTACTTACTCACTCACTCACTCATTCACTTACTTACTCACTCACTCACTCATCCACTTACTCGCTCACTCACCCACTCACTCACTCACTCACTCATCCACTCATTCACTGACTCACTCACTCACTCATCCTCTCATTCACTCATCCTCTCCCTCACCCACTCGCTTACTCATGAACTCCCTCAATTATCCATTACCAACTCACCCATTCACTCATTCACTCACTCACTCACTCACTCACTCACTCACTCACTCACTCACTCACTCATCCACTCATTCATCCTCTCACTCATCCTCACACTCACTCATCCACTCACTCACTCACCCACTCACTCTCTCACTCACTCACTCACCCACTCACTCACTCGCTCACTCACTCATCCTCTCACTCACTCACTCACTCACTCACTCACTCATTCACTCACTCACTCACTCACTCACTCACTCACTCATTCACTTACTCATCCTCTCACTCACTCACTCACTCACTCACTCACTCACCCACTCATTCACTTACTCATCCTCTCACTCACTCTCTCACTCACTCACTCTCTCACTCACTCACTCTCTCACCTGCTCACTCACTTATCCTTTCACTCCCTCACTCATTCACCCACCCACCCACTCACTTATCCACCCACCCACTCACTCACTCATCCACTCACTCACTCACTCATTCACCCACCCACCCACTTTCTCACTCATCCAATCACCCACTCACTCACTCATCCACTCACTCACCCACTCACTCACTCACCCACTCACTCACTCACTCACTCACTCATCCACTCATTCACCCACCCACCCACTCACTCACTCATCCACTCACTTAACCACCCACCCACTCACTCACTCATCCACCAACTCACCCACCCACTCACTCACTCATCCACCAACTCACCCACCCACCCACTCACTCATCCACCAACTCACCCACCCACCCACTCACTCACTTACTTACTTAGCCCCTCTCTTGCCAACTGGTAAGAACAGCAGCAATAAAGACCCTCCATGTATGTCAGGCTTGTGGCAGCGTCCCCAGAGTTTCACAGCACTGACCCATCTACTTCTGCCTCTACTTTCTGACGCCAGCTGTCTTCTATTTTCCCTCCGCCTGTCATTGGATGGCTACCTGCCATATGGCGTTGAAGTTTTTATTCCTATCCACCTCCACTTAAGTAATGCAGTCATGCAAACATTGTACTTGATTATTATCAACTCATAGACTAGACACTGAAAAAAGGATTTCTGGATGACTTCACACTACGCACTGCAGTAAAAATTAACAATTTTTTTTTAAACCTGGAATTTTTTCATTGAAAAGCTTGGCAATGAAAATTTTGAATATGTGATGACATTTTTCTGATCATTCCCAACTTTTTAAATATGCTGTAATTTTCCTCAACCTTCAGGGAAAGTCAGTTTGATGATGCTTGTAACTTTTTTTTTCTTTGTGTCTTAAACGTCTCATGTGCAATTTTTCAGATTTTTCTTCCAGTTTCTTTATATTATTACAATGTTCAGTATATTTATCACATTTCAAAAGTCTCATTTTAAATATTCTTACTCTACAGTCGACATTGAGGGTAACCATGGTGATGTCGACCTTTTCTCGGTGGTAAAACCGACGACGTTTGAGGAAATAAAGAAACGAGCAGAATCTGATTGGCTGCCTGGGGACCGTAGAGGCGTTGCGGGACTGGACAGCTACCTCATGACGTGAGATTTGAACACAGACCTAACACTTTCACTGTCATGCACGTTGCTAAATTTTGTTGTCATACGTTTTGTTAAATTTTTCATGCTTGATTACCAAGAGTGAGTAGGGGACTTCAGAGAAAGTCAGTGTTTCATGGTTGCTACCATTTAAAAAAAATACTGTCTAATGTGCATTCCTTCAGATTTTTCACCCTCTTACCTTTTAATTTAACTCAATCGCCATCAGCAACTGCAATCTTTGATAATGGAAAGGATAAAATTCAGATAGACTTTCAACAAGAAGAGAAAGATGGACAAAAATTACCTTATGGTGTTTTAAAAAAAATAAGTTACAAGAGATTGCTTACTTACTTTGAACACATTGTTGTTCAAAGTGGTTAGTTCACTTCAAGCGTTAAGCATGCCTTGCATCCTTTAGATAATAATGGATTGTTGGAGAGGGATACTTTTAAAAACGTCTTTTAGATCCTATTAAGGAAAAACCGTAATGTGATCAATTCCAGGCATTATGTGAGGAACTGGCGCAAGGGGGTGCCACAACTTGACTGCAGTCAGCGGCTGAAAGAGTTACCCGCTGCAACCCCGGCATGTCTGTCTCAGATGCCGGAACCAGCAGGTGAAAACTTTGAATTGTACTCTTGACAATGCAGAGAAAGCTTAGTTGGTGTCCCCTGTCTCTGTATAGGATTTTTTTGGTAAAGCGTGGAGATTTATTAATAGAGTCTCAGTGATTCTGCCAACAATGCTTATGAAATTGCACAATTTTGTGGGTTTTCCCAAACTTCATACCTGTTGGACCAATAAAGAAGGAATACACAATTGTTCAGGTTTGAATAGAATGTCTATGTCACCGCTTACATGTATTGTCGGCTCAGAGCTACTCTGTTCTATCTCCATTGGAAATAAGAAGGAGACAGAACAGAGCAGTTTTGCAGAGACTGTATACAATGTGAATCAGATGAGCTAAAATAGTCCTTGTCTCTAAGTAGTTGGGGGGGGGGGGGGGGGGGGCGGTCTGAGCTGCTGGTTAAAACCAACCCAACCCAACAACTCTAATTAGTTGGATAAAATGATATGAAATTTCCCCTCATAATCTGGAGAAAATAATTCTCTACCGAGTGCCAAATGCTAGCTCAGGTTGATCATTCAGGTACTAGACGGTACCTACAAAACAAAGAGAGAAACTTGCCACCTTGATTATTTTTCAAAGTCTGTTTGAGACATTTCATTCAGGGAGTATTGCCATCATATATAATGGCACACATAGAACTTTCCAACAACAGTAAAACCCATTACTTTTTGCTTTACCTTTGAGTTAAATCTGCAGAGTTTTTTAATGTAATAGGATTACATACCCTAAATTTCTCTACCACCTAAAACTCAAACTGGGGACCTCATGTTTTCAATCTGCAACACTAAAAACTGAGCTAACTGGGACTGCTATTCTCTAAGAAGCAACCACACCTTTGTTACATATTGGTATAGTTTCTTTAGTGAAATATATTACTTGTTGCTATTAAGTCTTGTTCTCTTTTTGTCTTCTAATTTTTATTGGATATTTTCTAAAAGTGAGTCTTAGCATTAGACATGTATAAGAGACAAACACACAGACAGACATAGATATTGGCAGACTAGACATTGGCAATGACAGAGTAACTTATTTATATTTTTTTAACAAAATAGAAAGACAGAGAAAAAAATGAGTGATGATCCCATCTCCCCCCTCCCCCGCTTTCTTTTTTAAAATTCTTCTTATAGCAACAGAGGAAGAAGAAACAGCACACCAGGACGACGAACCGCCCTCAAAGAAAACGAAAACTGCCTCAGGAATGAAGGACACAAATGGTAAGTGCTTCAAGGATTGGGCTGCTAAAACAGCAGTGTTGCCAAAGGGAAACAAACAGTAGAAAAATATAAATATTCATGCAGAATAAAATAGTGTGTCTGTGGAGCGAGCAAACTTGTCTAGCCTGGTTGGGGACGGTAGGTGTTAAGACACAAACCAGCCAATCAACTACTTTTGGACAAACCAAACACTTCCTATTGGACTAGCTGCAAACTGTTTGCAGCTGTAACCCATAGTAAACATTTCGACACACAATTTTTTAAACCTTAGAAAGTACATTTACAAAGAGAATCGGGGAGTAGGCATTTGGCTTTCTATTCTTTTTATTAAATTTTGAGCTTCCTGCTTTGTTTATTTGGTTTTAACTAAATTATTCTACTCTAGAACATGTTTGTAATAAATTGACCTAGGGAAACAAAAGTAGTTCCAAGCTGTTCCAAGTTACCTTTGTGTTTTCAGTTGCAGACCATTCTAAGAAGAAAAAGGCCAAGTCTCTAAGGAGAAAGAAACGATCTGAGGGAGGCAGTGTATACTCAGGTAAGTTGTCATTTACTTCCAGTGATATTTACATCATTCTCAACAAGATTTGTGTTGTCTGACTTCTGCTCTATTGCCCTGAGTTTTACTTATGCTTAAGCTGAATTTCATGTATTTTTAGTTGTATGCAATGCAAGAGAAACTGGAGGGTATCAGTGAATCAAGTCAAACAAAGTTGAGTATCCAATTAAAGTAGGTCACAGTTGTAGACATTTTCACTTTTTATATGCTCCCAAACACTCAATCAAGTCCTCATCTTCCACTGTAAATTTCCTTTAAAAACAAAGTTAAATGTTTGTGTCTAACTTTTGTGTTAAGTGAAAAGTAAAACAATCTGGTGTCTAAATTTTGTGTTAGGCTAAAAGTAAGATATTCTGACGTACCTGAAAACCAACATGTCTTGAGTAAACTCCCTGAGTGCTGTCCCTGGCGAGCTGAACATTTAATTTGGTGAGACAGGGTTTTGGAAGTTGGTTGGTTGGTTGGTTGGTTGGGTTGGTTTGACGTCCAACAGCAGCACTATATAGGCTATATTGTAGACGGGCCCCAAGACGGACGTCTGACAATTTTATGTGCCTGCCACACACGAGACAGGGCGGGGATACCATGACACCTGTCTCAGCCGGTCACATTATACTGACACCGACCCAACCAGTAGGGACGAAACAGCCAGGATTCGAACTCGGGACCTTTTGCGTCGGAAGCCGATGTTCTACCCCTGGACCACTGCGCCCCCCCCCCTCCCTCCGGAATTTGGAAGTAAAGATGCTCAACCTTTTCCATGCAAGATAAGGCTCAGAAAATGTTGGATCAGAAACAAAAACCTGGACTGGACAACATTTTATTCTTCAAGTTTAACTTTAAGATAATATGTCATTTATTAGTTTTTTTCAATCAATGCAAAAGTTAAGGACTTGTTATCAATTCTCCCAACCTCAGTGGTAGCACATCATTAGAGCTACATACGGTACGGCAGAAAAGCGTATATATACAAATATTATTACACTGACTTTGCTACATTTTTTCATCTTGCTGGTTGGGTTGGCAGTTCTGTGCTATAAAATTAGATATCACGTCTTCAATTCTCATTGAATTGAAAAAGAGTACAGAATGTGTTAGATATATAATTCTGTTTTTTCGCTTTGTACATCTACACTTAAAGCCCAGTTTGATGCGAAAGACCGTAAGGCAATCAGTGTCATGAGGAGAATTCGATCACACTTTTCCCCACTGGAGGAAGGAATGGTGAGTAAACCCCCACCCCAACCCTCTTCCTCAATATGCCTGTATAATACCATTGATGTTACGTAAAGAGTAGTGGTAAATGTTGTTGTCAATGGTGTCAGAAGATTCGTAGCTCATAGTTGGGATGTAGCAGCAAGAAGTTTTTGTAACTGGTTGTCACCAGTTGAGGTAAAATCCTTGGAAGTATTCAAAGGGTTCGGTTGCCACAAGTGAATAACCGTCACGCAAAAAGAAGCAACCACAAAACAGAACAATAAATCTACTGCCAACAATATTTTCTTTTCTTATTGTGATCATCATGAATTATTTTCTTTTCTTATTGTGATCATAATGAATGTAGGAATGTGTTTGTACGTCTTGTCCGCTCAGATCCTCCTGTGCCAGCTGGCTGGATACTTGCTGAACCCGGCCTACATGTGTGTCAACCGCACAGCCATACGCGACATCATGCACGAAACCTTGCCGGTTGGTTTGTTTCCACTCTAGCTGTATTCATGAGCTTAATTAAGAAGAGCTTTAGCGTAGTTTTGTCAAAGAGATGTCCTTGAAATTAAAAAAAAGATTGATCACAATTTTTCAATTTTAATTCTCCAAAATGCATGCTTTTGTCTTATATATGGATGGTTGTGGTTCCTAAGAAAAATGATGAAAATTGCTCGACAAAAATGAAAAGTAACCAGGAAGTACATGAAGAGGAAGAGTGGGCAATGGATCTTAATATACATTTGTTTGAAAACAAATTAAATAGAAATGAATTTGCAATAAAAAATCAAGATGTAGCTTGGGAATAACAGGACAAAACATGAAAAGAGAATGGGTGTGGCAAAGAGGGTGCAGGGCCAATTCCCCAACCAAGTTATGACAAATTTTTCTTGCCTTTTTGAGCAAAGCCCTCACCTAGTTTGAAATCTTGTAAATTCTCAAAAAGATTCTACTGATGCACAGATCTAAAACTCAGACATTCTATTCGCGTTTCTCCTACAGGAGTCCCATGACAAGACCACCGCTGCTATCAAAGGGAAGATAAGTCGCCTCACTTGTGATCCCAACTTCAAACTGCACATGGCAGTATTCCTGGCCCAAGCAAAGAGTGACGAGGTCAGTCATAGATCCTTTCAATTTATTCTAGCCTTCATCTGCTGCGTGGAAATAGACACTTGTCTTTGGACCCATCTGTGGTAAAACCTAAACCTAGCTGCTGATTTTGTATTTCAAGGAACTGATCGTTGTCTTTATATTAACTTACTTTGTGGTCTGAGTGTTTTCGTTCTTCTTCAATGTACAGTTGATTTTAAAGGAACCGATTTTTCTTTTTGTTTACGTCCCTTTTAGAAGTTTCTAGCCAAGTACTCAGGAAAGCTGCCCCATTATCAGTCGCCGGAAATGGTCGTGCTATTTCGTCAGCTGGTTATGGATCTGAGGAAAAAATTCAGGTATTCTGTATAAAAATGAAATATTTGAGGACATTAATTTGTCATAGTTATTCACAACCCCTGTAAGTCTTATAGGTTATAAATTGTGCCAAGATTATGACCCCTAAAGCAGACAAATTTTGCTGTTCCCTAGATGCTATTTTAATGCTTTACACTATGCAACAAAACGCATTTAAGGCAAAACAATCTGTAATTTGATATCATAAACTCAGAGATTTTAAAACTGTAAGAATAACTTAACTCTCTATCTTTGAGAAAGATATTGTTTCTTTTGTGCATCTAAACTCTAAGTTCTTTTTCATTTTTCTCATTTGTCTTCAATGTCAAGCATTTTTAATACCATTCAATAGCATATGTACATTAGTGAATACAATAAGATAGAGCGAGGGAAAGGAGAATGAAAGTTGTTCAGAAGATGCTCTCATTTTCTCAGCTCAACAAAACCCAGACAAGAAATCAGACTGCCTGAATCCATGGAGCAACTGAATCAAAACTACAAAGTCAACAACACCGCCAAAATGTTTGACGCTCCTAAATTTGACGAGCCTCTGAAGTGTTTGGCTGACGTTCGGACCATGGTGTGTGCTGATCTTATTGAGGTTAGTAGCAAAAAGTTTGACTAGTCTAGCTGTATGACTTTAAATTATGTTTTTGTTTTGTTTATTTTTTCTTGTTAGAAGTCCTTGTTTTTCCTTGACAAAAAAAAGAATAAGAAGAGGGCAAAATATTTTTGTATACGAAATATTCTTGTTTTTAAAAATATCTGGCAGGAAATGTTGGTCTAATTTCTCACACTGGTGTTGAGATGTTTATGTTTCAGTCTCAAAGGGTTCCTTACGGAGCCAAATACTTTTTACTCTGCACACACAGCCATTGGCAGAAATAATGTCTAAACATTTCGTGCCAATCCATATTTATTCAGTCCACACCCGTGCCTATTTGGGTGCAGATATTGCAAATATAGAGCCAGCACTTCTTCAACTAGAGGACTATGTCAGCAAGGTCCGGGAATGAATGACAGATTATGAACTACAGATGAACGTTAAGAAACATGAGTTTATTGTTTCTACCCTTTGAACCCTATTGGCCAGATACTGCTGTAGCGGGATTATGGGTTCAAAGGGTTAAATCATCCCAAGTTTAGTCAAAGTGAAATATTGATAAAAAGATTCATATAAATTTAAATGAACATGAATTGATGGCATGAGATCAAGTAAATAACTTTGGGTTTATGATGGATCTCATGATTTGTTGGGTTGTTGTTGGGTTGGATCCAATTGATGGCAAGAGATCAAGTAAATAACGTGGTTTTATGATGGATCTCATGATAAATATGATGCCACAGATAGAAGCTCAGTGTAAAAGCGTGTATTTTCCAATATAAAAAGATTTTGACAATTGGCCCTTATCAAACAAAGTAACAAAAGTCTCATTACTGCCTTGTGTTGCCTGGGTTAGATTTGTGATCTTCCTAACAATAAAGTATGAGCATCACCACCACAGAACAGCTTCCTAGAAGAGGCCATCCTGAGACTATGACTGGTTATATAGTCTTCCTTGAAAGTCTTTTCTTGAAAAACTGATTAAGCAAATGAAGTCCTCTCAATCCAGTGTCAGGACTCTAGAGTTGTTGATACGTCTGGAGGAAAAATCCAGTGGCTGTTTCTTCTATGAGATTAACATTATTTTGTTTTGTTTTATGAGTGATAACAAGCATTTAAAACGCTCTCAATACGTCTTAGGCAAATATTGCTGCCATGTTTTTAGTTCAATCCTAAAGAGACAGAACGATTTAGTAGTATGCCCTTGGTACATTAACCTTTTCATGTCGCTTGATTTAAAGACTATTCCTTGTGTGGGCACCTTTTCAGGAAATCAAAAAAAATTTATGAAAGGTATAAGCCTTGTTATTTACTATGTCTAAGAATTCTAAGTCAGACCTTTTGCGTCAGAAGCCAATGTTCTACCCCAGGACTTATTATGTTTAAATGGAAGGCGTGCAAATCTATGCAAAAAGGTGCTAGCACAAGAGTACACCAATGCGTGCAACATGCATGGGACGTGGTGGGAAAAGGTTAAAAACAATTCTGTGTTAGATCTGATGCAACATTGAGTCTTTTCCATCCGGCTTCAGACGTTCCTGCACCTGGACAGTCCACTGTCGTCGGTGTCGATCTACTTCACCTTCTCCAAGTTCGACAGCCAGGAGCTGAAGAACGCCTACGACACCCTCAAGACACGAGATGTCATTGTCAAGCTGAAGGTAACTTGTGTCCATGTTATAAACTCGTGCAAATCAGCAAAAATTTTGTACGTATAATGATGAAAAAAAAAATATTGTTTTCGCTCTAGGAAGTAAAATATAAAACATTACAAATATCACCATAACACTGCCTGGGAAAGGTTGGAGAGAGCTAAAAGTTGAGAATAAATTACTACAACAGTTACAGCTGGGTTTTGCTTTTTATTACTTCCCAAGACAACATATAAAATAACATTTTAAAATTTAAAAAAAAACACCAACAAAACGACGACGACGACACAACGATGAATGCCTTATATAATAATAAAAGAAAAGATGAAAGAAACGTCTAGGCCTAGAGCGCTAGCGAAAACTCTCTCATTGAGAGAGAATCTCTGTCGAGCATAGATAGATAAATAAATTTGCTAGAGAGAGAGAGGGAGAGAGAGAGAGGGGGGGGGGTCATTGAAGGTCATATGCGTAGGACCCCTGTTTCTAGTTTTGTAAACCCCATAAACCAAGATTATCGTGGACGATATCGATAGAGTTTTTTCGTTCTCTCTCAAATAGTTTCTTATTCTTCATAAATCTCCCTTCAATCCCTTATTTTTCCTTGATTAATGTTGTTGTATGTTTACATATTATGTTTCTAATCAATTTTTTGGTAAAGGATTGCTCTAAAAAAAAACAGTCCGCACCTTAATCAACCTGAAGGCCTACATAAACTTTTATGTTGATTTTAATACATGTACATGTACGTTCAACCAACTATCAAATGCACACACACACACACACAAGAATAATTTCTCATACATGTTTCTTTTCAAATTAAACACGTTTTAGAACTTTATGGGGATAGATTGTTGAAGTGTATATTTTTTGCTGGCCTCACTTGGGGCCCATCCACAATATAGCCTATACAGTGCTGATGTTGGACGTTTAAACAACTCAACACACTCGATATATAGAGGACGTAGGCTAACGGTTTTGAAATGCTTATCATAATTATTACTGATAGCCTATCTCTTGGTTAAAAAATTAAAAGTATTTGGATTTTTCATATATACAGCCCATGAATAACCGTGTGACCTTAAAATTTTTAACGAACGTGGTTGGACATAAAGTCGCTTGAAATTATAGCTCAATGTGGCTATTTGTAAAAAAAAAATTATAAAATGCACTGTCCACTTTTACATTAAAAGTACAAGAGTTAAAAGTGTTAGATTATTTATACATGTACAATATACATGAACCTCAATGTTTGAGTAGAGTTGTCAATTAATGGCGAACATGAAAAATCTACCTATCCAAATTCTTGAGATGCAAGCTGTTTAATCAACATAAACCCACATGAACGATCTTAACTTTAAGTTCTTTAACGTACAGTCACTGAATCAGTTAAAACAAAAGGCATATCGTTTGTCGTAAAGAGACTATCGAAAACGGTAGCATAGAATATATCGATATCAGCCTTAACGTTACCAAACATCCTCCTTTTCTGTCCCCGTCATTGATCGTTAGCCGAGCAACCGAGCCTCAGACTGTCAGACATACGTTTGTTGGGGAAAGAATTATTGACTTCATGATATTGGGGGTTGAGATAGGACGACTGTGAATTGTAATTTAAAGACAATAGGTACGAAGGAATCAACTATAGCAATGTACAATTAGAATACTTTAAGATACGGGAATGAAAAGGGAACTGAAATGGTCTCAGGTGGCATAGGTCTAGTGTTCCGCTCAGAATTTTCATTCAGAAGGCCTCTATCAGAACGTAGATTCTACTAAACATTTTCTAGGTCTTGTTTCATTTTTTTATGGCGAAGGGTGGGAAGTAAGGCGAGGTGTTATTAAAATGTTATGAACCATTCTGTAAGCTAAACAGATTATCCGCAAATTTTCATCTTGAATCAAAGTCGGAATGAGCGCAGCTGTCGGAGGAATCGCGGAATGAAGGGAATCAACTTCGAGACGTGTCCACGGCTATAGATCTACACGTTGTACCCCAGCTTTTCCATCATACAGAGGATCCTTTACATGTATCGATCTTGAAATATAAATTGTGTCTAACAACCATTCTCTCCATTTCCAACAGGTTAAGTTTCCTCCATTTTAGTAACTAACCCTCTTTCAAGTTTCAGTAATGGCGATACGAGATCTACGGCTGTTGCCGTGACCTACTTTACCTTTCACCAGGAATGTCTACTATTTTACCAAAATATCAAGAAGGTAGGAAAGGCTATTTCATGGTAGTCCATACCATTATTATTTTCTGATCAGATAAAAGTTAATTTTTATGATTGAAAGAAGTTGCTATGCAAAATTATCACCAAGAACTATGATTATAATTATATTATACACTATTTCATGTTCTTATTCTTTTCATCCACTGACCTTTGACCTGTGATGTGTGAGTCAGTCACAGAGTGTGACAGGTACTGACATGTGTGTTGTGCTATCGAGAACAAAAAGACTGGTTGAAAATACTGTAGCATTACTGATCATTATGTAGGTGGTCTATCGTTTCAATTGTAATAATGTACTTAGTTATATCATGGAGAAGAATAAATGATAATTAAAAAAAAAATACAGCAAAAATTTCTTGCAATTAATATTGATATACCGGTAATACATATAGTGTTGATAATTGTAATAATAATAATAATAATAATAATAATAATAATAATAATAATAATAATAATAGGGCCTAAATATTATTAATAACAAAATACATTATTACTAGTTTCACTATTGTTTTAATTATAAAATCATAACAAAAAACATTAGTAATATTAACTACTGTTTTAATTATGAAATTATTCTCCTTATCATTATATGTGATACTACTAACTGTATTGCACATGATGATACATATTCTTTTTGTTATTGTTATAACATTATTATTATTACTATTTTTATTTTATTTTTTTCCTTACATTTATTATTATATTATTATTAATACATTTTTTAAATTGATTTTTACTATTACTTTTATTTTTTATGTAGTAATGAATTGATATATGAATGATAATAGAAATATTTCAGTGGCAATAGTTTTGGTAGTAAGTATGTAGTATAAATAAACAAAATTGTTAATGGTAATAAGAATGACAAATAATTATGTTAATACTATATAAGAATTATTATTATTAAACAATATAACCAATAGTATTGACACAAGACGATGAAAATAGATGTAGACTGAGGTTGACAATGGAAAACAATATTAATACAGACCATGATGATAAAATTATGAATATTTTTTTTTTTTAATAATGATTTAATCCTTTTTTTAATGGTAATTAATGGACTACATTAAATATAGGAGAGGCTGACAAACTACTGCAACTTATCATTATGTGAATGTAGTGTTACTGTTAGTATAGTAACATTACAATGTGTACCAGCGCATCAACCCTTCATTTTAAATTTAATTCTTTTATTTTTGAAAAAGTGAAAAATGTATATGTTTACATCTGCTTTAACCAAATGAAGAATACATGTATACTTCCTTTAGAAAGTATCATAGTCATAATCATATTGGGGCCATCATCCATGTGTGGTTCAAATTTACTAATAGTAATACTTTACATGTATAACCCTGCATTAATTTTTTAGAAGTTTGACTTACTAATTTTAAACATGCTAACTGTATCAAATTTGAGAATCACAAGATGTTTTGCTTCCTTGTTTTTTCTCTTCAGAATGGAATCACTGACACTGCAGGCACTTGATGGTGGCAAAGTTCATCTTCATTGAACCTTAAAACTCTTGGAGCAAACTGACTAATTTCAATCTTTTTTGCAGATATATTGCATTTCCTTTCAAGACACAGTGGAGAATGCTCTTTAGATAAACCTCATGGTGGCAGCCTAAAAGTTTTTTTAGTGTTTTTTTTTTAAGTAAAAAACGGAGAGATTTAATGTCTCAGAAGTAATTAATTAATAATAATGTAATAGTGCACCTCTAATGTGGTTTTTAATCTTTAGCGGATTCCACTGTAAAGTATCATTAGAAAATGTTTTGTCCATTTGCAGGCTACGACTTAAACTTAGATTTCAATAATCAGACAGTCCACTTGTATTCCAAATCAAACATTACACAGTTAGTCATACATGTATGGTGGAAACTATAAATGTTTACTATTAAAAGTTGAACTATTATTACTATTTTATAAATCAAGGTGATTAGAATCACTTAGAGGGGCATAACTGAATTACCACAAAACCGGAAATATAATCACTTGCTCAAATGTTAGTTCCTTATTATTTCCATTTTAATTATTGTAGAGGAAAAAACAAAACATTTATCATAATACAAAATTTGGTTTATAAGAATTTCAAATCATCAAACATTGGTTTTTGAGGTTTTTGTGTGCATGTTTGTGTTTTTTGTTTTTTTTTATACATGATATAACATATCTAGTTGCTACACTACCATACCATATAATTATAGTTTCATGGATTTCTATTTTGAGACATTATGGTGAGTACCTTTTCAATGAAAATATTTTGGGGTAAAGTTTCTTACTTCCATGCATCTAAACAATCATGAAACAAAGATTAAGACACATTCGGATGAGATTTTTTAATGATTAATGGATGGAATAATGTAGGCTACCTGTCCTGTACATGTACTTTCAGTTTTTATTTTTATAAACCTTTTCGTTTATTTCTATGTCCAAGGTCCTCTCTCATAGTGTACAACCATAATTTTACTTAATGCAGCTCTCAGTCTCAGCAGTATCCCCGTTGCCGTGACAACAAAAGAACATCTGCATGAAGTATGGAGGCTTGGTGTGGGGAAAATCCCTGGTGTTCTTTTTTTAATCAAATGTGAGTACTTAGTTCATTATTTATATCAAATATTTTTTTGAAAATATTATACCCGAACTTTTTAAGATATTTACCAACCTACATATTATCTAGGTGTTTTCTATTGAGTCTGTTTTAATAAGAATTTAAGATATTTACCAACCTACATATTATTTAGGTGTACAGATTTTCTATTGAGTCTGTTGTTTTTGTTAAACAAGTTCTCTTGATTATGAAAAACTTATAAGTTATGTGAACTCTCAACAGCTTGTAAAATATGTAAGGTGAAAAAGAGTCGTAATCACAGACTAGCCCACACATATGGGTCAATTATAAGTCAAACTAGTCTTCGAACCTTTTAAATCCATCATTGTTAATATACGATAAGATTTTTTTGCATTTATAATCCTTGTTGGAAGGATTTAGAAAAAGACAGTTTTAAATCCTATCAACTGTGATACCATGTGTTAAACAGATTAAGCATAAAGTTTAAAGAACTTGGTCTTTTAACAAGTTGAGTACATTTTTTTAAATCGCTTTTTTTATTTTGGTGTGTGTATGTGTGAAAACATTTAACCATTTATTGAAAGAAAAGGCAAATTATTTAGGCTGCTTCAGATATAAACTTACACCTGATAGAGAAAGGGGTGGGGGCTTATTGGCTGTTGTAAGAATAATGTCAATAGATGGGGAAAATAAAAGAGAGGGGGGGGTGCAAAAGGTCCCAAAATAGGTGTAAGATTATACTGTTTTGAACTGGCCCTAATAGAAATTGGAACTTATAAGGGAATTTATCCTTAATTCAATCTTTCAGTAAAATACTAAAACAAAAATAGTCTCTGGATTATTTGGAAATCCTAATATGAAATTAAAAAACAAAAATAATTTGACAATTTGTAAAATTTTCTTCTCTCCGTCCAGAATGCTTTGCCATTTTTCAGCAGCTCAGATCTAGCCCTAATGTTGTCAATATTAAACTGTGACGGAGACAGAGGCTATGAGAGGAACATCTGAATTAGTTCAACCGAAGCTGAGGAGAGACTTGGTCGCCGTTTCTCACCACAAGAAAACAACAAGAAGTACAGCTGCTGAATCAGTCGATTCCTTATAGAATATAACTGGCTGCAAACATGCAGAGTCAGATTTGCATTAGCTTAAATTAAATGAAAAAATAAGGTCATTGTTCTTACTAGAATTTAAATTTTTCTTTGCCGACTTGAAACTGACATCCAGAAATTTAGACTTAGAACTTAGTATAACGAACTTAGAAGATATTTAAAAATTTAACATTACATTTACAAACCTACTGACATTTTTCATTTCTAAAAATTGAAGTCCTACAGTTAAATCTATGAAGATCAGAAATTTAATGGTAGAAATCAATGATAATATTTTCTGAAATGATTTACTCTAAAAGTCAAATTCAGGTAGGAACACAGGTTATGATCAAAAGAATAAAACAAAAAAATATTAAAGCTTAGCAGGCCTTCCACATCAACAATAAAGTAGTCGGCAAGACAAGTTATATATTTATTTGAAAAATCCCCTAAATTAAACTACCATTTTGTTTACGAAATAGATACACTTTCTTCAAAACAAATATTTTATTCTTGACGTCACAAGCATTACACTTACATAAAAATCCTCATAATTTGAAATGTTGGGGACCAGATTAAAACTTCTTTTTTTTTTTGGAATTCAAATTTTAAGAAACTTTTTCTCTTAAATTTAATGTATACATTTATTTTATACTTTAAAATTAAATTTCTTTTTGCAAATATCTTTTGAATTTAAAAAAAGGAGGCGGGAAGAGGGAGGGAGACCCCCCCAGTAAAGGTATAAAGCATGTACATGTATACAATAAGGTTTAAGGTGATTCAGATAACAAAATCAGGTTGTAATTGAATCACAGCATTGACTAAAAATACAGTCATCCACTATTACTTACCTACTTCCGTTTTTTGAACAATTACTCAAACAAAAGTTACCTTTTTTCAATTTAGTTTTAGCTTTACCCACCAACTTTGAATATTTGAAAGGGTATAGGAAATTTAGTTCTAATCAAATTCTGGAATGAGTCCGATTTTAACAAAGGCAAATTGGAGAGGGTAGGAAATTACCTGTCCTTTCGCAAGACTTGTTTTATGAGAAATCTATTGAATTTCAAATAAGACATGTTATTTGAAGTACATATACTAGCTATAAAGTGACACTAAGTTCACAACTGGCTTCAGAAATGACCAATACATAGTTGTAGTCACTTTTTGTTGACTATTGCTCAACCAATTATTACATAATAGTGGTTCTTGTAATAGTAGTAGGTTTAGGCTAAAAAAAAAAAAGAAAGGCAGGGATAATTTATGAGTCATTTGTACATCAGCTTCCAAAGCGCTTGCTCTGGCTGCCACATTTTTCTCTACTGGTTGGTTTGTTGTCAGTATAATGTGACTAACAAAGTCCAAGGTATTCTGCTACGGGTCCCCTCTTCGAGATAGCCCAGTTGTCTAAGTCTGAAGTTGAGAAAGCACCTCCACCTTTACAAAAGTCTATATTTAAATTTTAATCATGAGGTAATTCAATTTTTTTTTCCTGCCATTGAATTTGAGTTTAGTACAACTTGGACTCTCCGAATTCGCTTGTTTATTCTTTTTACATGGACTTTATTGAAGCCATGTGTAGTTCAATATTATATGTTCTTGAGACAACCCCCTCTACTTACAAAATTTCCCATAGCCTAACTCTCAAACTCACAAATACCACGTTTTAATCTAGCGGCTTTATCTGTTTGATCTACTATCATGTTTGATCAAGGGCCCTCTTTTAGCTGCCACTTTTCTTCCCCCTCCTCTCGCTGCTCGTCATTTTTTAAGAAGATGAAAAATCTGGGACATTTATCTGTTCGTTGAATGCAAGGTGTTCTTTGAGTCCAAGTTAGTTGTATTCAAGTTGTACTGTGGTAGAGAGAACTTTGCATTTGTTTGGGCTTGTAGGGAACCTCTGTTACTGGGATTTCTTAAAGATGAGTGTATTATTTCTTTTTTTCTTTTTGTTTTGTTTAAACAGCATTCAGCATATATTCAATTTTAGGTATTGATTTTTGGCAACTCATACTTTACAATTGAAATAATACTAACACCGCAATTCAGGACTCATTTTCACGAAATGTAATAGTTTTAGTTCAAACCGTCACAAAAACAACCAATAGATTTCATGAAGCTGTGGAAATCACAAAAACAACTAATAGATTTGATGAAGCTGTGGAAATCTAAAAAATGACTGATTATTTGAGTTATGCAAAAAAAGATGGGTTTATATTTCTCTTTGCCTTTGTTAAAATCGAGACTTCGATTTTTAAGTCTTTCTGTTTTGATTACCGCAAACTTTCACTGGAATTTTGCTTCTCACGCCCTTTTGAGAAAAAAAATTTAAGGGATACCGTAATACTAATAGAAACAAAATAACAAAACTAGTTGAGTAATTTTACGACAATAGAAGTACAGTAATTGCCTTTACTTTTTTGTCGATTTTGTGAATCAATTGTGTCCCTTCTTGGAATCATCTTAATTCAGTGACCAACAATTTTAATTACATCAGATTTCCACTGTTGTTTTATTGGGATCCAAAATCCCACAATCAACACATTTTAGAGAAACTATTCATTTCAGTTTAAAAGTAACACCCTTATCGTACCTGAAAGAAAATATTTAGGTAAAAAAGGAAAAGGAATGAGGATATGGAAAAAAAAATGACATATATATGATCTAAAGTAAAAAAACATTCACACTTTCTGTTAGAGGTTATACAAAGGGGGTTTTAATTATTTTTAGTCTTGGGGCCCATCCACAATATTGCCTATAGTGCTGCACCTTTAAACGTGCTACTGTACATTTAGAGGAGCTGTGTAAACAACGCTGGCTCACTCAATGCTAACAAAAATTATGTGAGTAACAAGGGAGACTACCAGATAATTTAATTTGCTCAAAATTACTTCTCTTGTGATGATGCATGTAGCAGTGTGTATAAATTGTTAAAGAATGCATTCATGTAGTCTACCCTGTATATATTGAACTACAGTCGGAACCTCAAAAACCAAAGGCAATTTTTTTTTTATTGCTCATTAACCAGATTTTTAAGAGGATAGTTTATATATTTCTCTTAGGCTTTGTGAGAGGGGATTTATATTTCTAAGCCTCTCTTATTTAATTCTATTAACATGTAGTTGATTTGAATTTTCCTTTTTTTTTTTTTTTGAGAAAGAGAAAAAGTCTTTTGTGTAAAACTGAAGAAGGGGAATGGTAGGGAATAATAATAATAATAGATTCTGTTGGTTTCTTCAAATTTTTATTTTTGCAATTTCTCAAATTCAACCGTGTCTCTTTTGTTATTTGTACCCTCTTGATTAGAAGTTGCATTCCTAAACATCTTGAAATATGAGATTTCTTTTCCTTGCACACTTCTACTTCTCCTTTTGGTCATAAGAACACTTTCTTTTTCAAATATTACACATAGAAATATAATATGTGGGAAATTAGACATTTTGGTGTAGATAAATCAAAATCACAGTGTTCAGACTTATACAGAATTTATTCATAATTTTTTTGATAACCCAACAGACGTAGTGTTAAAGACAATCTACAACAAACAAACAAAATTAGTCCAGGCCTTGTGATATTAAGATTCAACTCCATGACTATTTTAAAAAAATCACTTATTCATTTAAAAGAAGAAAAAAGTTTGTAAATTTTAACCACACCAAACTCCAAGCATATGCCGGTGGTGCTTGTAATACTAATAGGCACATTATGCTAATAGAAATACCATGCTCTGTCTTGATAATGCCCTTATTTTAAGGAAAGGCAAAGGTTATATCTTAGAAGAACATGGGAAAAACAAAAAAAAGTAAGTAAAACTAATTTTGTATATTAATTATTATGACTATCACAGTGCTAGTGTTGGTCTCCTAATTGAAGTCCCTGGTATGAAGATATGAAACCCACAATAGGTAAAAAATTCATTTGTCTGGTTTGGTCCCCTACTGATTCGATCAGTGTCAGTTTGTGATTGGCTGAGTCAGGAGCCATGGTATCCCTGCACTGTCTCTATTTGGCAGCATGCAAGATGGATGTTAGTTTTGGGACCTGTTAATAATATAGCCTATTGAGTATTGAAGTTGGATGCTAAGTGACAAACAACCACTATTAGCTGTAGCATACTCACTCCCCTTAGGTTATTCGGTAAATAGTTACTTAATAAATTTGTCAACTCAAAGTAAAACAAGAACGGGGTTGATTGATTAGGGGGGGGGGGTGCAATGTGACTAGATAATAGACTCCATTGTTGTTTTTCTTCTGTAGTAAAATTTATTGGAAGCAGTGGATGATGTACAAAATATAGGGAGGGGTCCATTTTAAAATCTTTCAATTCAATCACTATTATTTTGGTTTTAAACAGACAAAAATTGATTTTTTGAATTTCAATGGTTGGCAATATCAATCTATTATTGCTTCTATTTTTTTAATTCAAAGTTCATTCCATAAAGCATTGCAAAAGTTCTACATACTACATTGTTGTATACTGTGGAGACCTTAAAAAACGAAGCCTGATAATTCAAATTACTCATAAATTGAATTTTCCAAGAGACTAGGTTATTTTTTCCTCTTTGGCTTACAATGAGGCTTGTAATTCCAATTTTTCTGGTTTAATTCTCTTAGTTTGAACCTAACACTACACTGCCAAAGCTCTATCGATCAGGCAGAATCCAATGCTTATTACTGCCCAAGACATTCCTATACTAAATAGGGCTGGGAGAAGGTTGATATTGAAAGAAAACAGCAGGAAACTTTCATAAATGCTGTTTTTTCAAATAAGTCAAGTGACTGTCATTGTCAAGATTTTTACCACTTTTATTGTTCATGTATGTTCCCTTGTGTAATTCGAAGTTTAGAACTAGATCCAATCCCAAGCAATTAAAATTATGAGGTTTCCATTGTATATAATTACATATAACTGTATCTATCACTTTGCAAGCAATGTTATTTTAGCTTAGGAATTGCTAATCATTGTGTTAGAAGTGACAACAAGAGGAAAAACCTGTTATTTTGAAGTATGCAAATACGTTTTTTTTTTACTAGCAACACTAACAGTAACAGAGCAGTACATTACATTTGTGCCAGTTGAACTTAGTTATAATGTATTTATAAGCTGCATGTGTATTTTTTATATTGTTATTTATTAATATTATTTCTATTATTATTATTATTGTTATTATTATTATCATTATTATTATTATTATTATTACAGTTATTCATATTAGTAGTAGTAGTATTTCTGCTACTACTACTATTATATAATTCAGTGCATCATTGTAAAAGCGTTATTACGATTTGAAGATTTGAAAGACAAGAAAATTACAAAATCATTTACATATGTACACAATGTATTATCTTTACTTTCAGTTTTGGTACTGGGTACCAATTGATTGAAAGGGAAGCAACTGTATCACCATTGTAAAGCATCAGTGTAAATGGTTTATATTTAGAATTGTATTTGTAAAAGAATAATAATTTGAAATAACTCCTTCTAATTATACTTTTTGTAATACTATTATGTTTTTCAGGCTTAAAAGAAAACCCACACCATCACAAAATAACATTATTTGCCTTGATTCTTTTTTTTTTTTCTTTTTTTTTTTATTGAATTGCAACTTTTTAAACTTTTATTGCAATTTGAATAATGATTTACTAATTCCAAGGTAGTTTTGAATAATAATATACAGTCAATATGTTTTATTGTTACTTTTTTTATTTGCAAATAAAATACATTTTCTCCGCTATTTTTTCAGCCACCAATGAAGTGCGGTACTTGCATTTTTGAAATGAAACTAACGACTCGTAGTTCTGTTGTGTTGGACTTATAATTTACAGTATACTATTACTATGATTATATTTGCACTAATTTCTCTTTTTGTAGATCAACCAAAAGAGATGTGATTGATTTGAAACTGTCACCACTGCCATTTTACACTGGAGATGACAAAATACAATGTATTTGAATAATTTAATTCTCTTTCTAATCTATACAGGAAAATTTTCTATTTTACAATTATTTTGTTATGTGTGTTAATCATCCGCTTGAACTAATGCCTTTTTTCTGTCTTGCTAATTATTTTCCTTTCCTTTTCAGACTTGTTCATTCCGACTTTGATTTAGATCTAGATTGGTTTGACCAAAAAAAATACAAATTTGGTCAGTTTCATAAAGTAGGCCTATAAAATCAAAAATATATTACATTGTGCTTGATTAATGCACTAAACTTAACTCTGCATCTTACACTGTCTCACTAGCTCGTTATATTTTTTTGATGAGCAAAAAAAAAAAAAAAGAAGAGATGGTGGAGAATTTAAAAAATTGCAAGATGGAGAGGAGGAAAATGGAGATTAACTTGTTGGGTGGATTTTCTCGGTTGGTTGGTTGGATTGCAAGTGAGATTGGCTAAGGGAAGGAAAGGGGGGTTGAAGGGTACAAGGGCCCGATAAGTATAGTTGTATTAGAGGGGGAAGGGGAGGAGGGAAAGTGGTAGAAGGGGCATAAATTATTGGGGATCTGAAGGGGCAGAATGGTAGACACACTCTTTTTTGGGTTTTTTTTTCTGTTTTAGAAATAATGCAGCGACACAACTTTTGATTACTTTTTTTCTAAATTTTAGTACTGGGGTACACTTTAGCTCTTTTTTTTTGTATTATAGGTCGGTAAAGGTTTGGGGGGGGGGGGGGGGGCAGAGGAAGGGGTTCTCTCCATTTTTTTTAGGAGGGGGAAAGGGTGGGGGGGGGGGGGCATGGACAAGATGGGTTTCATCACTATTTTATTCTGATGATGAAAGGCAAAATCATGTTATCTTCACTTACATTTTTTTTCCACACATTTCATAAGCTCCTTGTACATGTATAAACTCTCTTTCCAGTCTTTGCATGGGGTTGTCAATTGAATAGACATACAAAATGTGTGAGAGAAAGGGAGGATTGTAAAACTGTTGAATGGCAAATGTTAGCTTCTCTTAATTATTTTTTACTCTTTTTGTAAGCTTTCATTTATTGATGCATGAGAGGTGTACACAAGAAAGGTATCAGTTCTTGAGGGTCAGGGAGGATTGCATCTTAATAAGCAAATGCTATTTCCATGTAGACCAGTTTTTGACACTCTTTACAAACTCACTCTTACATCAATAAACTGGCCTTGCATATGAGGTTGACAAAAGAAAGTACAAATATAGAATAATACTAGAGGTATTGGGAGGCAAAGTTTAACGAGTGTAAAGGTGGTCCTGAAATTTAGCAAATTTTCCATGATATGGAATGAAGTGAGAATAAAGGAAGGCCAGTGGGGGAGGGAGGAAGAGGCCATATTTATATTTCTGAACGGTCTTGAATTATTTGGAATAAAGTAGGCATTCTCTCTGGACTTAACGCCTCTGGCGGTCCTATATCCCACATGGTTGGGTTTGTTTGAATAAATACTAGTGCATATTTGTCAGTTGATGTTGGGAGCACATTGAACATTTTTTTTGTGTGTGGTTTGTTTGCTGTTTTTCTTGGGAGGTGGGGAGGGGGGACTTCTCATTTTAGTCTAAATCAGTTTAGAACCTTTTGAAGACAGATCATTCATTATTTCACTCAAAAATTGATAGCAAAAGCTGCTTATTGCAAATGCACAAAAACATTTTTTTTTATACACATTGAAGGGGGGAAAGTGTGTGGGTTTGGTTGGTCTACACCAGGGTCAAAAACAAAGATGTTTTTTTTTGTTTGTTTTTTTGTGGGGGGGGTGTGTGCAAAGTAGTACTGTATTCGGGGAAAGATTAGATGATTTTTGTTTAAAGTAAAGGGGGGGGGAGGTATGTAAAAAATCTAGGCAATACTAGTATACTTTATTCATAGGAAGAAAAATGTATACCTACAAACTAGTTTTTGCTGAATTGCTCTGCTAGTGATTCATACTAAACTAAAAATTCTCCGTGGAGATAATATTAGTTTTGCATTCGCACTTTCAATGGCTTAACTCAAGATTTAACACATCTGTCCGTTCAAATCTTAATACAAGTAATAAAATTAAGGGAAGGTACATGTAATTTATGCATGTAATATTATTCTGCCCTTCATAAAAAAAGAAAAGGGGTGGGGGTAGAGATGAAGCTAAGTGGAACACATTTTCTCGTATGCATAGCAGGTTTATCTTTGTGAAACATTTTGGGGGGAGGGGGGGGGGGGTAAAAATGGTGAAATGGATTCGTAAAATCTCAAAGTACCACTGCTGGAATCAATAAAGTGTTTTCGTTTAAATCAATCTTTTCATGGATGAAGTAAAAAATGAACTAACATGAGTAACATAAATATGTTTATAGATCAAATATTTGTTCTTCCAACTATATGTTTGGAGTTTTGTAAAACGGTTTTAATTTTTTTTTTTTTTTTTTTTTTTTAATTATTTTTTCTTTCTTTTCTCTTCTGTTCCAGTTTTGTCATCATACCTGTTTTTGTTCAGAGTCCACTACAAGAATTGGTTTCAACTGCTTAAACAAAGAAAGAGATGAAATTGGCATAAAATGGTAATGTGTCTTCCGTAGTAGATTATTTTGTTATATTTATCTTATTTCTATCGCAAGTTTATCTTCCAATAAATTAAGCAAAAACCAAAACCAATCTCTATAGTTTGGTGGTCTGCTAGTATTAGTATAATTTATACGTTGAACTTGAAACAAAAAATGAATTGACAATTTAATTATCCTTAATTGTAAATAAAAATGAAAAATAAAAAAAATAAAATACTTATTTTTTTTCAATTTTATGTATTCATCCTATGAAATTGTAACTATATGCATTTCGCAAATATCCATTCTTAACATGTAGTTGCCCACAGAAATCATGCAATGACACATACAAATAAGTGTACAAAACAACTCTTAAGAAGAGTTAAAAAATGAAAACAAACTCATTATTTAGTTACATTTATTTTTTTTCTCATAACCCACATGGACATTCCAGCCTCCGATTGATCCACAACAGTTACTCCGCGCCCTCGGCCCTTTGCTCACAGACCAAGGAGGGATAAAGGGAGCCCAGGCGGCACTGCAAATAGCAAGGTATTTAGTGTGTGTGTATGCCTGTTTCTGGTGTCTCCAGAAAGAAGAAAACCTGCCTAGGTTAACCTTTTCTCAACCGCCGCACACATGTTGTGCGCATTAATAATTGTATTAAAATGCACACCTTCCATTTCAAAGCAAAAAAATTTAAACTTTTACCTCTTATAAATTTTGAAAATCCCCCAACATGTTGTGCACACAAGTGGTAGTCTTTAAATCATGTGATGTGAAAAGGTGAAAGATTTGGTTATTATTATCTATCATTTTCTATGACTTGCTGGTGTAATTGTTGCATGGAGGTGGAGAAAGAACCTACCTAGGTTATATTCTTGGTGGTTGTCTGATTGTAAACCATGTATAGTGAAATGTAAAAAGGATGAGTAGAAATTGACCAAAGCCGTGAAAAGTTTTAATAATTACAAACTTTAAAATATTTTTAATTGTCTTAGATTAAAAAACTAAGCAAAATTTACATTTTGGTTGATTAATATTTTTATTTATGAAAACGATAGTCCATAGCTGCTTATAAAACTTGGCATGATTTCCAACTTTTTGAACTTCATTCAAATATGGCAATCAACATCCTCTTGGTTTTATGCAACCAGCGTTGATAACATGATATGATGATTTTGTTCTTACCCTTGTTGTTTAATTATCTCCCCAGTTTAATGAAGGATGCCAGCAAGTTGGTATCAAAATGCGTCTACCTCAATATTCTGAGAGTGACAGAATCGGAGGAAGCCTTCACAAAGTAAGAAACGTGGATGTACCTAGGATGTCTATCTTGGACATATTTTTATAATTTTTTTCATTTCTCAAATCAAATAAACATTTAGGCATTTTGTTTTAATTATTTTGATGTCAATTGTTCCTTTTTTTTAATGCAAACTTCATGTCCTTAATATTTAAGTTAAAAAAAATTGTTTGAAAAAATTGAATTGGACATGTTCCTATTTTTAAGATCCTAATACTTTGTATCTTAAAAATATATGTACATTATTTTATTATTGTTTTTTAGTTATTTCCTTGTATCTGTACTAATTATATTTAATAAGACTGCACTGTACGGAAATATTCATAATAATTGCTGCTTAGTTTTTAACTCCTTCCAATACATACCATCCAAAAGGCTTTTGATTTTCTTCTCAAAGATTTTCTTTTTGCTGTAAAATTTCCTGTCTGGGGTGGGGATGGGGGTGCGAACTGGCTCAAGTTGTAAAATATTGGTCAATTAATCTAGAGATCCCTTGTTTAAAACCGACGACGGGCAAAAATTGTTGTCCGTTTCCGTCCCCTCCTGATTGGATCATTGTCAGCATAATATGATCTGCCCTATCTTTTGTATGGCAGCACATTAAATTGTCAGTAGTCAGTCTTGGGGCTTGTCTTGAATATAGCTTGTATAGTGCTCACTTTGGAAGTTAAATAACTCAAATCAACTTATTCTTCTCACTCTGACAATTGATTATAGTTTTGTCAATTTTTTTCTAGCAAGTTTCTAACTCTTAGTTGTCATTTTGTCATTGAAAGATGCGTGCTGTTTCCCTGCAAGTTTCTAACACCTGATTCAATGTGTAAATTTTCCTCTCGTGATTGCGTGCAGGTTTGTGGAGGTCGGGGGCTGGGACACCTTGAACGCGTGGCTGGACGTGGCCCGCACTGAGAACAACAGTCCGCTGCTTGGGGAGCTGCTGGAGGTCTACCTGAGGATCCCAGTCACCGTGGCGCTGCTCAAGCAGAACTCCGCAGCCAAGACCATCAAGAAGATGCAGGGCAAGACAGACAACGACAGTGAGTGGTGGCACTGGGTATTCGGGGGGGGGGGGGTATTCGTTTGAATGATGTGTGAGTTAAGATGCTCTGGGCTTTTACAGACAGAGTTAATTGATATCAGTTTTTGACTAGATTCCTCTAAAAACAAAATGCAGGGCAAAACTGATGATGACACATTGACAGTTAGTGGACCGTGGTATTTGGTGTTTTCAGGAGGGGGGGAGAAGGGGGGTATTTGTTTAAATAAATGTGGGAGGTGAGATAATCTGGGCTTTTACAGAGTGGTGGCTGGTATAACTTTTTTGGTAGATTCTTCATACACTTTAGAATAAGGCTATGGTTAGCGTGATTTATGGGTATATTTGTTAGAATAATGATGTTTGGTTTGGATCCATCAAATCAGAAGTTGCGTTGTCCGACTTTTCATTCTCTTTTCCGTTCTCATCGCTATGCTTGACAGATACTCTTTTCCGTTCTCATCGCTATGCTTGACAGATACTGATTTTAATTTTTTCTTTTTTTTTTTACTAAAAAGGAGAGAATTTGGAGTGTTGCCCTCAACCAGTTTTGATGTTCACATGGATGATGTGTCTCACATGCTCTCAAAATTTATTTCCAGAACTGAAG
Source organism: Elysia chlorotica (assembly GCA_003991915.1). NCBI lineage: Eukaryota > Metazoa > Mollusca > Gastropoda > Plakobranchidae > Elysia > Elysia chlorotica. The sequence goes on from RQTK01000905.1 coordinate 148,848, forward strand.
AAACTGTCTACAGAGCTTGTAGATGTGTGGATGAAAACTATCCGCGGGCAGAATGTTGGAACCGATGCAGACCTGGATGGTAAAGTTTACTTTTTTTTTTCTCAATCTATCATTATGAATTTTGAGGAGCAAATCCCATAATTAAAGTGTTCACTTTTGTTATCAAGGTTACAAGTACAGAGTTTCGATATAACAATATAAGTTGGAAAATGGTAAAACATTTTTTTCTATTATATATTATGTCATATCCAAGTTCTCATCAAAATTGTGCCAGAAAAGTGACAAATGTTCTGACTTTTGAAAAGTAAAATTGATTTGGGGGGTTTTAATTTTAGATTTAATATATAAAAATATTGGCCTAAAAGTCACTGCAGTTTTATATTTACGAACAAGTAGAATGCAGATTTTACTTTTGTTTCTTAATTTCATTGCCTTTCTACAGACAAAAAGAAAAAGAAAAAGCATAAAGACAAGGATTCGGAGAAAGAAAAGGACAAGGACTACGAGAAAGACAGAGACAAAAACCACAGAGACAGCAAAAAAGGCAAGGAGGAAAAGGAAAACAACGACAGGCACAGAAGCCGAGACAAAGACTCGAAAGAGCGGGACACCCAAGACAGCAACAGAGACAGAAAAGACAGGGACAGGCACAAGGATAAGGACAGATCTCACCGTGATAAATCGAAAGACTCATCATCCAAATCATCATCATCATCATCCTCATCTTCCTCATCCCAAAACAAACACAAAGAGACAATTTCAAACAGCTCAAAGAAATCTGCAGCAGAAGATTCAAAAGCTACATCAGCAGAGAAATCAAAATCTGCTAGCACGGAGGAGGAGTCACATCGGCGTTTGAAAACGGTGAAGGCGATTGGGTCAAGGATACGATCCACAGGGCTGTTTGACGACGATGAAGAGGAGATGGACATTGTCAAAAAACCTGTAGATAAAACGGCAGCAAAACGGATCAGGTGGGTAGTGTGCAGAGCTTAACACAACAATCATGGGCTGCATCATTAAAATTAAATCTGCTTTCTAAGTTTGAAAGAAAATCTTGAAAATTACAGATTGAAAATACTCAAGAAGAATGACTTTGTTGTATTTTGTGTGTGTGTGTACAGCCATATATACATTTTTACATTATCCACTGACCTATTTAAAATTTAAAATTTGATCTGAAATTAAAATTGTTAATTTTTCTTTTAACCCTTCTAATATCGTTTTGAAGCGCTCAACTTCCACTCAATACTATCTTTATTTCATGAAAGATGTGTGAGAGGTCAATAGAGTAGCAGTAGGGTTGTTGTGGACCGAGGACACTACCTTTATCTCCGTGTCCCACCTTTTTCTTTAATGTATTGCATGGTCTCGTCTCATGTCTTGTTTTCTTATTGTATGCATTTTTCTTTGATCTTTCATCCTTGTGTTTGTCATAAAGTAATTTTTTGTGATTGAATTTTGTTTATACCAGCAAGAGAAACTTTGAAAACACCACTTACACAGTACAGACACTAACTACATGTATATTTTTAATAGTCATCATCGAATTTCCAACAAACAATCTGCTGCATGTCCCTAAAATCTCAGGCACTGCTCAATTACTTACAGAAATTACTTGAATTCATAATCATTTGGAACTGTAGGCACTGGTTGAAGAGGGTTTAGGGAAGGTAATTCAAGCCCATGTTGGACTAGTCTGTGGGTTTCTTTAAGCTAAAAAAATGTAAGTATTTTAGACTAGCAATTCACAAAAGATGATTCCCGAGACTTGAATATCAAAACTGTCCACACAGTATTAGGAAGGGGATGCTTAGTGGTAATGTATATTATATGGCTGGGAAGTGTCTGAGCCATAAAGAAATTAATTCAACATTTTTTCTCTACAATAAAGCAATCTGGAGTCAAAAGGTGAAGAATCAAGTGAGAAAAAGCCTCGCCTTCACCTCAACATGCCAGCTATGTCTAGCTCTGGTCTCACGTCCTCAACTACCACACCACCAGAAATCATGCACGGCAGAATTAAAATCATACCCCCAAAGAAGCGTAAGTTTTAATATTGAGTTAAATGTTGATCTTCATATCAAAACTGTATATTGGTATATACAATGTTGTGATCTCTTCCTAAAACCATGTTAACAGTAGATAAAAGTAAGGGAAGGCGTGTTAAATCAGTAATGAAAATCTTTACCACTGTTTTTGCCACAAATGGGTGTGAGCTTTCTTGCTGTTTTTTTTGTTTGTTTTTTGGTTGTTGTTTTTTTAATCAATAAAGTTTGTGAAAGGACTATCCTGTAAAAAAATTATTATTTTTTAAATTATTGCCTTGATTATTTTATCTATATCTTTTTTCTTTGACTGAATGTCTGTGCTAGCTCTGGCCCACAAGATACGACAATTGGGTGCTACGTCGATTTTTAAATATTTTTTTATGGTAAGATGTAAAGGTAAACCTGCACTCAGATTTGAATTTGAAATTTTAGTTTAAAAGGAGGTCTGTTGTTTGAGTCCTGCTCTAGCGACTCGTTGGGTTGGTGTCAGTTTAATGTGACCGGCTGAGACAGTGTCATGATATCTCCACACTTGCTCAGCACATAAATTTTTCAGACATTAGTCTTGGGGCTCATTCACAATATAATCTGATGTTGGACCCTAAGCAACAACACTTAGTGCTTCTTTAACCTTTCCAATACCAGCCCCAGCCCATGAGATCCAGGAGAGCAATGTTTTCATGGCCGCCCTCCAGCAATCATCCTCATATGCCTCTTTTGGCCTCAAGAAGAAGAAGAAAGCTGCGTCGCCGTCGGTGACAACCCCACCTGTTTTACTCCGAGGGGGTTCCTTGACTACCGCAACATCCCCACCCCAAGGCGTTCAAGGGTCGGTGACTGTCAGTGAGCCCGGTCCGACTTCCCCTCCCTTACTGTCCCCCACCACAGCCATGGCTCAGAAGCTGCCCTCAGTACCTTCAGTAAGTTTCATGAATTCTGGGATGTTTTTATTAAGTACCTTCGTAAAAGTATTATAACTTATGCAAAATGGCAACATAAAATATGTGAAAAGAATCAAATTGAGCTGTAATTGCATTTTTTTTAAATTAGTTTTAACAAGAGAGAAGTGTTTCGGATACAAAATGGCATAATCCATTTAAATACTTTAATATTCTGTTAAACAAATTTTGTTTAATGTTTTCTCTGTGTGTTTTATTCAGTTTTACCGTGATACGCTGGAAGAGACGCCTGACAGTGACAAGAAGGATGCCAAGCAGGAGGACGGAAGGGACAGCCCACCAACCCTGGATTTGATGGCGCCTCTAGACTGCCAGGCAGAGCCGAGGAAGGAGCAAGACATGGACACGTCAAAAACAGGTTGGTAGTTGTATTTGTCAGAGCATCAAGGCCTATTTCATTTTCGGTAGTTTTAAGATAGTTAAAACCAAAAAAGATTTTTTTCCTGTGCCAATAGTGCAAAGGCTACAAATTTTTAGTTTTTTTTAGTTAAATGAAAATAAAAACAAATCTATTTTTCTTCATGAGATGAAATTTATTCAACAAATACGTTGATATGCTAATTTAAAAATAGCATATATCAGAGATTTGAGTGAAAGAATGCTTAGGTATAGTAAAAACCGAAGTCATTTTTATCTATCTCTTCACTTAGACATACATGTTGTGTGATGAAGTTTATTAGCCAACTTTGGTTCATGAAGACTTTGGTATAAGGATTTAAAATGAGTCTGTGTCGTATTGACAGGTTACTTCTTTAGCAGAATAAAAATAATGAGGAAGCAAAGAAAGAAAAAAAAACTTTTTAAAGGATAAGTTAGGACAGGTTATCAACTCAAAATGCTTACTTATATAGTAATGTCTAAATTAATATTTTTGGTTGATGGCAATGTTTGAGAGAAGATTGGTGCCATACTGTTGAGTTTGAAAATGTTGGAGCGTCTACAATTGCTGTGTTCAAATTTGCCCAATCTAAAACAACCATATCTTAAGCAACCTGCACATAAAGACAATTTCAATCACATTGCAGAATTTGGGTAAATTTTATTTTTTAATTCTTTGTACCAGGTAATTTACATTTTCTGAAATGTTTTAAACCAGACGAGCCTTTATTAGATTTTGGGAATGCAGAGGATTTCCAAGAAGCAAATGTTGAAGAGCCTCCCAAGTCAACCAAACCCAAGAAACGCGTGAGTTGGGCCCGGGAGTCTCAGATGGAGCAAATTTTCTACTTCGAGATGGATGAGAATGAGAGAGGTAAGTACTCAGCATGCTTTGGATATATATGTTGTTGTTTTTTTGTTGAAGTAGTTTTCTTTTACCTTTCCCTAATCCATACATTTTTTACAAACTTTTTTCAACCATTACATAATTTTTTACAACCTTTTCTAATTCATTATATAAATATTTTTATCTTTTTCTCACTTCTTACATAATTTTTTACGTCCTTTCCTCACTATTTTCTATTGGAGTTCTAAATCTCTATTGCTATGTCTTTCTGTCTTTAATAGTCTTTTGTCGCTCCTGTTGTTGTCTTTTAAATCTAGATGCATGTAAAATTTTAAACACATTTCAAATACATCCCTAGTTTCTGTGTCATATAAAAAATACATGCTTAATTTAAGATGTTTATTTCCATTGGATATTTTACTTTAATCAATTTCTAGTTTCTACCTATGTGGTGTCATTTTAAAAATACATCTTTTATTCAATGTTTGTTTTCGTTCGATGTTTTCCTTGGTTTAGTTAAAGACTGGTTTTTGTTGGGTCACTTTTGTGGGAAGTGATTATTCAGGTGATCTATATACCTACCAGATACCTACCATTTTGTCAAGTGGGCTTTGTTCAAGATTATAAATTCTATACAGAAAAAACTTGAATAATTTTTCCTTGTTTATATTACCCAGAAAATGTGAATCGCCCCAAGAGCTTCAGTGACTTAAAACGGGAAGAGATGATGCTAGACAGAAGGGTAAGTCACCTAGTGCTGGTTAGTTTATTCCATGCAGAGTTGAGAAGTGTGAGATAATTTCAAGCAGGTGGTCCGAGTTTAATCTTATGTAACAGAATTGTGTATTTGTTATCTTGATTTTAGTAATTATTTCTTGTTGTTACAGTAAGCAACTATGACAATGTTGTTGATAGTATTAATAATAATTTAAAAAATAATAAATCAATAATAATAACTAAAGAAGAAGGAGAATGGCGATGATGTAGTATTGTGATTTATATAGTGGTTTTCTTATACATGCTAACTGTGCTTTACACTCAACATTAAAATTTAACTAAACTGTGTACACAAACCATACCATTAGATTGATTAGACACAACAAAATTTTATCTTAAAATTCTTTCAGTTTGCTTGCCATCATGTTTTCATTCTTGGTGTTATTGTTATTTCATTACTATTTTACAATTGCTGCCGTGGATAAATTTATAAACCTCCAAATTTGAACTTCATCTACAGGCCATTGAATCTGGGAAACGCTTCACTAATGACACAATGGTGGAGGTTCTGCAGGTAAGGAAAAACTTATTTACTCATACCCTTCAACAAAAACTCACAAAGCTGAAACAAAGTTACAGATGCCTCTAGATTGCATCGGAGAGAAGGGCAAAAGACCAAACCATGTTTTTTTGGGGCAAAATATTGTAACTGCAGCTATAAATCTATGCAATTACAATAATATGCCTCTCAAAGTGCAAAACATTGCTGGATGGATAATAACACCAACATATACTTTAACACCACTTTTGATTTTCATATTAATATATTTTTGATTTTAGATTGCATGCTATTTCCTTTCAGCTTGATGGTTCTTTTGCTAATTAAAAAAAAAGTGTGAATCTATCCAGTTCTTTTATTGTACATTTGATTTTGCCAGTATGAATACAACGCAAGATTTAATGAGCATTCCATTCTTGTACTAGCCCAAAAATGTTTCACACTACTTTCTTCTTGATATTTGTCATGTCAATATTTATTTTAGAAATTATTGAAGTATGTGCAAAAATATCTCATAGCTTTATTGACCAAACAAAGCCTATGGAGCATTCAAATTACGTATCTTTTTTATCCTTGCTTTTATTCCCTTGACTCTGCTTATTAGTATTCAGAAAAAAACTTGTGTGTAGAGAATTTACGTAACTAATTATTAGGCTTTTTTGCAAATGCTAACAAGTTTTATGGATCAAGCTACCTTGATTTCTTCTTATTGGGTCAGTGTCAATGTAACGTGATGGCTGAGACACATGTTCTGGTATCCTCGCCCTATCTCTGTTTGGCAGTACATAAAACTGTCATACATTGATCTTGTGATGAGTCCAGAATATAGCCTACTTGCTGACTTTTGAGGTTAAGAAGCCAAACTCAGCCCTCACTTTATTTTGTCTCAACAACAAAATTTTGAATGAGCTTGAGCATGGAAGCAAGGATACCACTGTAAACCTATGATAAAGAAACAAATATGTATGTGAATTTAACAGTCAACCTTCACTATTTTCTTGATGCAGTGGAAGCTTCCGAAACTGATAGACAACGCCATCGTGGTGGTGGACTCAGGCTGTAACAGCGTGGAGAGGCAGATCCAGATGGAGCGAGAGCAGAGCGTGCTGTGTGCTCTTTTCTTCAACAAGTAAGGAAATGAGCGTTACCCTGAGATCACCTGTTATGGTGGACTGAGTGTATGCATGCTACAACTATTGAAACAGTGTCATGCTCAAGCTAGTTTTGAATAACCTCTTCTACAATTTTTCACAAAACATTATTAGTAATAAAAATAATAGTTTACAATTTTATAGTGCATAAACACTATTGTTGTTAGGTTGTGCTCTAGGCTGTACATAGCAAAAAATAATGAACGCCTAAAAGCATTGTGAATCAAACCTGTTTATTATTTTTGGTTTTTGAAACTTGGAACATAATTTTTACATAAATTTGAGTGTAGAAGAGAATGAGCAACCATGAGAACATCAAGTCACTCTAAACAGACGGAAAGAGTTGTGGAGATTCAAAATTCTAGTCTGTAAATACTCAATGTAGGGGTAGATAACATTTGGCTCAGAATATTGATCTGGCAGGCATATCTTTATTAAGCAAGCATAGGCCGTTCTATAAAAGTTCATTTTAATGATAGATCATAGTTTGTTCTTATAACTAATAAAATAAAGTAAATACACAATTAAAGTTTATTTCAATGATTTGGCTTTACAAAAAAAAGTGCTCACTAGCTCAAACTTACAATATCACTTTGCCCTCACAGAGTGCCTGACACGCCAAATGAGCCGGATCCTGAGATACCGAGCGAGGAGGAAGACATCAAAGTTATCCCCTTGGAGGATGTGAGCAATGTTTCATTCACACAAAAAATTTTTTAATCTATAAAAACATTCTACACTTGGGAATAGTATATTACAGTGGAAACCTCATAATTAGAATTCCTTGGGAATTGATCTAAATTGACCAACACTTCAAATTAAGAAAATTGAAATTTGAATTACAGATTGGGACCTACCTGAACCACAAAAGTGTAAACAGAAGTAGACAGAACTTAACCATTTTTGAGAAACTGCGTTTATGGCAGTTTCCTATTGTTTACTGTCTTCGGCAGCATTGAATTCCGCTTGACGGATAGTGCTTTTGTAATGCCTATTGGTGGTGTGAACTTCGAATTAAGAGAATCACACTAGAAAAACTTTGCTTTTAATAGAGCAAAAGAGAGAAAAATAACCTTTTCTCTTGCAAATTTCGGTTAATTAGAAATTTGAATTATCAGACTTTGTTTTGTGAGGTTTCCACTGTAGTTCTCTTTGCTACATTTTAAATTGTGTAGAGCTACGTTGGACAAAGCCAAACATACTTGGTCAAATTTGTTGCGATAAAAAAAAAATGATAGAGTATATTAAATGACGGTACTTTTATAAGTAAGATAAAAACCGTGGAAATAAGGTGTTGTACTATATATTATAATGCATTTTTTTGTTAACACGTATATGATTGATAATTTAAATTTTAAAAATGCAACTTTTACCCTATCTGTGGTATTTTAATCCCTAGGTCTATGATATCTTTTTTCCCCAGGAGAACGGATCGTGCACAGAGTATGAGCACACCTACAACTTCAACGATCCTTCCTCTCTACCCTACGACCCTGAGTTCGGAGCTCTCCCGCTCCAAGGACAAAATCCTCAGCACGGCGCCGCGGGGGGACACCTGGCTAACGGCCACGCTGGAGGGGCTGGAATGGGGGGCCCACCCCCGGGTCTCCATGGCAACCTGGCTGGTCAGGGCTCTGGCAGCATGGGTCACATGATGAGCAGCCTCCCCCCTGGCATCAGCCACATCCTGCACGTGCTGAAGCAGCAGGCCCAGGAGACGCGGGACCCCATCATGCAGAACCTGCAGGGCATGCTCTCCAATGTCTTGGTGAGTGCGGATTATATTATCTCTTGTCATAAGGTAAGATAAGATAAGATATACTTTTGTTGTCCATTCAAGGAAAATTGTCATCGTGGTTACATGGGCTACAAAAATGCAGATAGACAATAATCATTAGGTGTATTTAAAACATAGTATAAATATATAAAAATAAATCTAAAATGTATATAGATTTTTATACAAACAATGAAAATATCTAATGTTACATTGGTTTAAAGCACTTTAGATACACAATAGTTATTGTTTGATGAAAAAAAAGAGCTGGGAGGTTTTATCTATCTCACACTTATGGAGTTATTGGTGAATTATTAGAAAGTCAATTCCAATCACAGGAAATTCTTTATCATGACAGTTGGTTTTCATTAACTTACATTTGAGATTGTGTATAAAGTCCTGATAAATTTTGGCCTTGGTCAAATTAAGCATATGTCCCCATTTTGAAAATTGGACTTTTTGTTAAATTATTCAATTTAAGTGTTAAAAAGAACCAGCTGTCATGTTCTTAAGAAAGAAACATATTTAAACATATTTAATTTCCTTTAGTCTAATTCATCTACTAAAACTAAAGTAAAATGTTCATTCTATTTTCTTTTTCAGCAAACCACCAATCCACAGGATAGCGGCATGCTTGTGGATCGTATCTTAAATGCTCTAGAGCCTTTCATGAACCAGATTCCAGGTAAGAACCAATCGTTGACTTTGGCTAACATTTTTTGTGTGTAAATTGCTGAAGTTTGATGATTGGCAAAATAGACATATGTCTGTCAATAATTTTTTTTTTTATCTATGAAGTTTTGACTTTGAAAATTTAAAGCTGCCATAGACTGAAAGATCCTTGACGTTTAAAATTGATGTACTCATAAAGGTCCTCCTGATTGGTCTTGGTTTCAAAGCAGATTGACTAACAAGAGGCATAAATGGAAGAGGAGTGAGGGGTTGCTAAGTGCTAAAGCATTTTGGGAGGTACATGATTCAAGCCTACGACAATTTGTTTGTAGAACTTTGTTCTTGATGGTTGGATTGGTGTCAGTATAATGTCACTGTCTGAGACAAGAGTCATGGTATACCCGCACTGCTTGTGTCGGTTAGGGAAGATCAATCTTTGTGGGGTTTTTTTTCAAAAATCTATGCACACCGAAAAAAAAAAAGAAGAAGAAGAATGAAATAAAAAAATTATAATAATGATATTAATAACATAACAACAGTATACATTTGCACACTACCAAATCCTGAAATCATAAGGAAATAACTGACCAACCAAACCAACCAATGTACCTAATAAACTCATTCCTGTTGTATCCCCCCAGGCCTAAGCAACCTGATCAACTCTGTGAAGGGCAATGGCGGGATGGACTTCCCAGTGGGCGGAGCTGCTGGCGCCGGGGCAGGAGGTCCAGGTGGCAGATTCCTGGGTCACCCTGCGGGTCCTGGTGGCCCCATGTCCGGAGGGAATCCCAGGCATGGTCTGTTAGGCTCAGCGCCCCCTGGATTCAACATGGAGGCTGCCGCCAGCGGAAACATGCGGCCCCCACTAGGGATGTCAGCTGGTAAGGCAGGAGGAGTCAATTATGGTGTTTTTGTAGCAGTTCTTGTTAGTGGGATTTGAGTAATTACCCACACAAATGATAAAAAGAAGAAGAAATAATAATGCATATGCATAGTACCAAACCTTGAATTTACCCAGAATTTTCCATTTAGTATGTATTCACAAGACTTATAGCAAACTTAGCTTATAAATTGTTATCAATTATCAATTATGTTAAATATTTAATTGCCTTGGTTCTATGTCAATGATGAACCCACACATTTAGTAATATTTTGTTCAAGTAATTTTGCAGGTCCTCTGTCAATGTTGAATCCAAGTATCTATCAATTTAATTCCCCTGGTCCAATGCCAATGATGAACCTGTCAATTAATTAATATGTTTTACATGTAATTTCCCTGGTCCTAATGTCAATGATGAACCTGTCAATTAATATGTTTTACATGTTATTTCTCAGGTCCTATGTCAATGATGAACAATGGGGGCAGCAACTTTGGCATGGGCATGGGAGGACCTCCACCAGGCCACTGGAGAGGAGGGGGAGGGGGAGGCGGCAGATCCAGGCCCTTTAAACGAGGTGAGTTTGCAGGGGATGATGGCTTCAGTGAAAGTAAAGGTCTATCAAGGGGTTATGTTTTGTGATTCAGTATAGACCTACTATGGAGCTTTACGCAAATAGGTTCAGTAATAAATTAATGTACTTAGTTGGCATCAATGCTTGTGGCTTACAAATGAGTAAAGGGGAAGGGAAATTTATATCTATGTCAAGATTCAAAAAAGAAAATTGGATGATAAACCACAACTGTAATATCTTTCTTGTTTAGTGTACCTAGTGATTTTGTTAGTGATCTTTGACTTACTCAGTACATCCCCACTTTAGTGCTTGGTTGTTGAATATGTGTTAGGCTTCTTCAGACTTGTTTGTCTTAATCAGGAGATCACAGGTCGTAGTGATAATAGGCTTTTGAAATATTTTTTAGTTTTGTTTTGTGTTTTCTTAAGATTCTCCAATTGCAGTCATATAATCCTTTTCCTTAACTGAAAATATGGAATGTTTAAATATTAGACATGTGATAGCTGCTTGATATGAATTATTTGACCACTTAGAATGTGATAACAAGATAAATGAACACTGTGACTTGTAAAAACTTTCAAAAACTATGACACATGTTAGCATTCCTTCAGTTGAAAACTTTGGTTAGCATGAGACTCAGCTGAGGGTCCAGTATTGGGGAAAAAAAGGTCCACAAGCTGTGCACATTCTAAAGCTGATAAGTCTACAGATCAAACATTGATTTTTCAAAAGATAATGTTTTCCCAAGCTTTGTTTGCTCCCAGTTTGTCAAGCTTCTAAGTAAACAATAAGGATTATTTGGTTTCATTGCTCTACCTCAATAAAATTCTTAATGTTTTCTTTGTGCAATGTTAGAGTGCAAAGCTTATAATTTTTGGGAGGTCCCTTTTTTTTATCCCATAGCAGGTTGCCTTGTTGGGCCAGTGTTCGTATAATGTGATCGACTGAGACAGAAGTCCTGGTATACCAGCTCTGTCAGATGTCAGTCTTGAGTCCCGTCTGCAATATAGTCCAGTTGCTAACAATAGACATTCAGAAACCAACAAACCAAACCCTGCACAAAATAGTGGACCTTTTTTTCCTGAATACCGCACCTTTTAGTTCAAGATCCTAAATTTGTTATAAGCTGTATAGCTTATCACTGCTTAAAAAAATTGAAAAGGTCTTCCATTCCTTCTTCCATTTCCAGGTCATCACCGCGGTAACACTGTGTGCACATTTTTTGTGAAGACAAGGAATTGCAAGTACGGAGAGAGCTGTCAGTTTCTTCATCCCAACTCGTAGCCCAGGCCCCCTGACTAGTTTTATTTAACCAATTACCTACAGACTGGTCCTCCTCATAGTGAATCAATTTTTTTGCAAATGAAAAGAAAGCATATGTACAATTTAGAATCCCTATCATTCAACTGTCAAAAAACTTCTCATGTTTGCATTGTCTTTGACTCATTTTTCAGGTGATTTTTTCAAAACACAGCTACCCGTACAGTATTTACCAATACCATGGCATGTAATAAGCAATGATTGACAAAAACTTGTTTCATAAGTTATCATCAAATTTTGAAAGCTGACTTCTTACGGCTCTTTCTCTATTGTTTAATCAAATTTCTGGTCTCCATACATGTGTATTGTTACTTTGGCCATAAATCTGTTTTAGAATGTGGCTCTGTTCACAAATTCATGGACTTAGTTAACTTCAACTTCAAGCAAACCTTTTATCCATTTTCAGTCGGCATATTTTGTATAATTTTCCTTTCCTTTTTTTTTTTTTTTGATTATTTTTTAAGCATAGATCAGGTTTTGCAAATTTTGCTTATTTTAGCAGTGAAATCAATTATTCAATAGTTTAACTTTTTTTTAAAATTGGAAGTCTTCATGTAAAGCTATGGAAGGTTTGATTGATGTCAGTTGGATTGTGAGTGTGTTGGTCACCAGCTTGAGGCAGAGAAGAGTGTGAAGTTCATTTGTTTACCTTTGGTTTGCTTTCACAAAACCAAAAGTATTACATTGTAGTTTGTACTGTGGGTTGCACAATTGTTTCTTCCTCAAACTCAAAGTGTGTTAGGAGTGTGTAATAGCTAGGATTAGTTACTAAGTTTATGTCTCTAATAAAGTAGGTTCAGACGCCATGGTGGGTTTTGGGAATAAAGCCTTGACTTTGTACTATCAGCTTTGCGAAAGACGATTGATAGCTCCCGCCAAGACCGTTTGGTTTGCCAGTAACATGCACCAGTCTTTCAATTTTTTTATATTGACAAATGCCTCATGCTTTTTTTTAATGCAAAATGATTTTTCTTATCTGTACCTTTATTTGCATTGATTACTTTGAATGTTTCACATAAGGATGTATTGTTATGTAAATATTGATGTAATGACTACATTATCACAAATTCACTTGAGTTAGAGATTTAACTCATGGTTCATATATCTGATGTGTTCCACTGTTGAAAGTAATATTTGTGCTTTTAGAATGAGGGCAATAATAATTTTCAAGAGAGAAAACAGACCCATACTTTCAATGTTGTTGAAAAGTGACTTTTTACCTCTTTAACAAGGTTCATATAATAGCAATGCATTTTAAACAAACAATAGCATATGTATCTGAAAGATTACTCAATTTCATCTCCCTTTTTTATTTTTTTTTCTGCAGCTCTGTGTTCTTATTTAATTTTGAAATACAGGCATTACCTTTTTTGTTTTTCTTTTCATATTTAAAAGTTTAATAAGAATAAGTTTATTTGAAAATTGTTTTAAAAATCAATAGGCAAACTTATGTTTTCTCCCCACTGTTTGACACGAGCCGTGTCCGTTAGTTCAAGTTGTACTCGAAGTTTGAGCCGAGAGCTTGCACATTGTATTCGCCATGTTTATGTACAAACAAAGCAATGAAATCAATAAAAAAATGCATTGACCTTATGAAACAGGATATTTTGTTTTTATTATATTTTCTCTGATAGTGTTAAGAGTGATCATTTCTTAGTTTTTTGTTTTATTTTCATTTATTGCATCCCAGTTTATTGATTTTTTTGCAGGCAACTCATTTTTGATTTAGGCACAGTAACAGTACATTTGGATATTTTCAGTTTGGTCAGCAACTTCCATGATACCGGTAACTGATATTGTTCCTACCAGTAGGCAAGGCACTGTTATTGAATTAGGTTCGCCCAGCTATTACCATCTAAAACTAATGTACACATATATAATGGAATGGAATTATGGTTAAGTCATATGGATAAGGATAGGCCAAGGATGCTAAGTGGGCGACCTGCTAGGCTGTGAGAAGTAATTCTTTTAAAAATGAGTACTACTCGATTCAGTGGAACTGTAGATGCCTCAGGGCCAACTATCTTGAACTGCAGCGCATTATGTTAAAACATAATAAAATTATAGAAATATCTCCCAATTCAAGCTCATCATTACAGTTGTTAAATGAAATTTGGTCATCCGGTACTTTTCCGAACTCCTGGTGCCAAGCCACAGTTATCCCTATTCTAAAACCTGGAAAAGATTTGAAAAACCCACAAAATTATAGATCTATAGCTTAACAAGCTGCCTCTGTAAACTTTTCAAATGGTAGCCAAACAGTTGCCCTGTGCATGGAACTTGACACTGTCTACCTCAAGAAAAGACAAAATATACCTCTCTGACTCACTTTCCCTAGTAAAGGCGGTCGGACAGGTCAACTTTAAAAAATTTGAACATTCTTGACAGAGGAAAAATTCATGAACTTCATCAAAATGGTAAAAAAAAAATTACTCTCTGCCGGATCCCCAGCCATATTGGAATTGAAGGAAATGAAATGGCTGATCAGCTCGCCAATATTAGGCTCGAGCTGGAACCTACTAAGGTGCAACTTTTAATTATCCATAAGTCACATTCTAGTTGACCGTCCACTTTTTCACCAAAGAAGAAATATGTACCTTGCTTCCAAACCATTACAGAGCATGTTTACTTATGTTAGTCCTCAGCGCCTACTGAGGTATCTGAAGGACATTGATGTGTTTGAAATTTCACTGTGATATTGATAATCCTACACATGGATCTTTTAAACCACTGTATATACCCTTTACTTTAAATCAACCTTTTTATGCACAATCTGTATGCTTTTACCGCTCAGAGATACAGGAGTCACTGCTGCTACTAGTATAATGTATTAACTGCTTAGGACATCATGGGCACAACATAGCCTTGGATCAAGTTCTAAATTAAATTTCTGCCTTTCAATTTCATTCATATTCTTTTTAGACATTAGAAAGGGTGCAAGGCAAGTAATGTAGTAGCAGCTGTGTACACAGGTGAAAAATTATTTTCATAATTTAAATATGCAAAGCCATACTGATTTCAGGCGTGGAGTTGAACATTTGATTTTGACTTTTATATCCATGTTATAACAAAAAAGGACAAACTTGATAACTAAATTGAAACAAAATGCAATTAAAAAAAAAGAGATTTGTTTTAAATCTGGGCAAACCAGAGTCAACATTTATTCAAAAGTCAATAAGTCAACACCCTGTTGCATACAGGAATGATAAATAGAATGGATCAGTGATAATTTGTTCAATGATAAATGACGACAATATTCACAAGCATCCATTTCAGAGATTGAAAAATTGCACGGTCATCAATCCAAACCTTCAAGCATACATACAGTAACATTCAAAATCCAGCACCCACTCATGCAACCCACAATCATGGCAACGTCGTGCACACAGATTTCACCCATTTCTCACCCTAATCACAGCTGATGACCAGACATTCAAGCACTTTGCAGCACATGATGAAAATCATTTTACATGTCATAGAAACATCCAATAGAAAATAAAGTTCACAACACAAGTCAGCATTTTTTCTTCATACACATGCAATCTTTCTCTAACCATCCCTTGTAATCTGGTCCACCGTGTTTCATCAGACTAGCAACTTCTAACAAAATGTACTTAAACAAACTTCCCTCTCTCAACAAACATTTTCAGTCAGCAGTATTTGATGAACCAAATATTCCAGTCAATCATGCACAGTGTGTTGGACATAAGTAAGTCTACATAATCATAAAAGTTGAAATGGTAGCTGTTTGTCCACTCAATTTGTGCTACCTTCATAATTTTGGAGACCAAACTGTCACAAGTGACAAATATTCAATTAAACAGCTCATTTATGGCGAAACTAAAGATCTTAAGCCTACCAAATAACCTTCCTTTTTCCAAGAGGTTACAGGAGCATTTTCGGAATGGCAGATAAAATCAAGTCTGAACACACGCGAAAAATCAAATTGATTCCATTTTTTTTTTACAAAGAAAAAAAAAAACTTGATAAGAACTAAATCAGACAGCAAATCTCTGAGAATTCAACATAGTAATAATGAATTGTCTATAACCTAAACTTGTAGAATTCTCATAATTCATCCTTCTCTGGCTCCTCCTGCTCAGCACCCTCACCGCCTTCTGGTGGAGGGGCTCCCCCTGTTGACTCGTAGAGCTTGGTCATGATAGGTGAGACAATGCCCTCGAGCTCAGTCTTTTTCTCCTTGTACTCCTCAACCTCAGCCTCCTGGTTGCTCTCCAGCCACTTAATAGACTCATCAACAGCCTCTGTGATCTTCTCCTTGTCTTCATCACTCAGTTTGGCGCCAAGCTTTTCCTTGTCGTTGATCTGGTTCTTCAGTGAGTAGGCATAGCTCTCCAGCTCGTTCTTGGCGTCAACTCGTTCTTTGATCTTTTTGTCCTCATCAGCGTACTTCTCAGCATCGTTGATCATGCGCTCGATGTCTTCAGGCGACAATCTGTTCTGGTCATTCTGGATGACAATCTGGTTTTTGCTGCCGGTGCCCTTGTCTTCAGCAGTCACCTTCAGGATTCCGTTGACATCGATCTCAAACGTGACCTCAATTTGAGGAACTCCACGAGGGGCTGGGGGGATGCCTGTCAAGTCAAATTTGCCAAGCAAGTGGTTGTCCTTTGTCATTGAACGCTCACCCTCAAACACCTGAAAGAGAAGAAAGTACCTTTCCATTAATTTTAAATAGAAATATTTACTTTAATACATGTACAAGATTGTCAGAAGAGAAGATGTTTTAGGATGAGAAAAGTACACAAATTTAAACTTCACATAAATATTGTCATACATGATAAAAGTCCTAGATTATTCAAATTGATTTATTGAATTTCTACGGTCGCTGAAACATTTAAAACAAAAAATATCATGGTCTTTTTAAATATCCCGACCAAGACGAAAAAAATCTTGTTAAATCTTCTGATGTGTATTCCTTTGAAGAGCCAACACATGCTCAATTCTTGTCTTTAAATTGTTGACGCTTTACAGAGCAGCACTTCACACCAACTTAAGCTGGGACTACACCTCACATAAACAATCTCTTATTTATTAGTAATTAGAAAGTCAAGGACCAGTTTTAGACATCTGCTATAAGCTTGGCCTCTACCAACATTTGTACTTTTTGTTACCTTCAGCATATAAATCAAAGTTACATCATCATCATCATCAATGCAACGTGCATTTCTTGTTACTGTTAAAAAGGAGACCAGTAGGGGAACAATCTAGTTACCTGGATGGTCACAGTGGGCTGGTTGTCTGCAGCTGTGGAGAAGATCTGAGACTTCTTGGTGGGGATCACAGTGTTTCTGGGGATGAGCTTGGTCATGACGCCTCCAACTGTCTCAATACCCATGGTAAGGGGGTTCACATCGAGCAGCACCAGATCGCCAGTGTCTTCCTCTCCGCTGAGCACACCGGCCTGGACAGCAGCGCCGTAGGCGACAGCCTCGTCAGGGTTGATGCCCCTGCTGGGTTCCTGTAACAGCAACAGTAGGGAGTAAGTTAAAGCCAATTCTTAGTAAGAAAGAAAAACGAGAGGGGGGCGGGGAATCCAGATGAATTGCAGGATCAACATAAAAAAAATGTTTTAAATGATAAAATTCCTTCTCATCCAAATTATCTGCACTTTCAGTTCAACTATAGTGTGATTATACCATTGGTCAGGTAGAAGTAGTATGTGACAAATATCTGTTGTTGTTTTTTTAATCCCTTCTGCAGTTGAGTGGCTGTATTCTTTTGGTTCTATTTCTTTTTATTAATAATACAAGGAAGACAAAATCTTTTGATTGATTACAACAATAAAATGCAATACAAAAAAAACAAACAAAAAAACATTTTAAATTGAGGAATGCAATGACATTGTTCAAACCATATTTCTGTATAGAAAAGGGAGAAAAGAGACTATGTTTTACACAAGAGAAAAAAAAGGGACTTACCTTTCCACCAAAAAATTCTTTAACAAGTTGCTGAACTTTAGGGATTCTTGTGGACCCTCCGACCAGTACAATCTCATCAATGTCAGTGATCTTGAGGTCTGCATCTTCCATCACTTTTTTCACGGGCTTCATGGTTGATCTGAAGAGGTCCTGAATAATGGAACACATAAAAAACTTTTAGTCCACATAACCAAAAAAACTTCTATAATTTAAAGGCTACTACCAAACCCAAAAACGAAATGTTTGGTTTAAACTGCGATCCACACTAGCTCTGCGGTTGATTAAGTGACCACCCTTTATTTTCAATATATCATTTTTTTAATAATAAAATAAACACTCTACTGTTAGTGTTACTGATCATAGAAATACACATAAGATCCTCTTCTAAATAAAGGAAAAAGGAGGGACCAATAAAAGCAATCTTGTAGTTACTTTCTCAACAAAATTAATTAACTGTCTAAAAGGATGGCGTAGACAATGGTGGGAAACGTACAACTATCCGACAGCTTATCATCCACAATAATTTGACAAAGACAGCATCATATTCATACACTTACCATGTTCAGCTCTTCGAACTTGGCACGCGTCAGAGACTCAGAGAAATCCTCTCCATCAAAGAAAGACTCGATCTCAAGACGGACCTGATGGGCAGAGGAGAGGGCTCTCTTTGCCTTTTCCACCTCACGTCGAAGCTTCTGTACAGCACGGTTGTCTTTCCTGATGTCTTTACCCTTCTTCTTTTTGTACAGTTTGATAAAGTGCTCCATCACACGCTGGTCAAAGTCCTCACCACCTTAAAAATGAATAGAAAAGAGTAATTAGAGTAAAATAATTTTTTTAAAGAATGCGAAATCAATGGCATCCTTCGTTCAAAACTATTTCATCATTTAAACATCCTATAAAAATTAACCACCTACAAGCTTAAAAAATGCTTTTTGTCTTTCTTTATATCAAAAAAAAAAAAAAAGATGCCTGATCCATTCTTTACTCTTTCTTAACTTTTGACAACCATTGGACTATATGGACTATTTCAATGCCTACCCAAGTGAGTGTCGCCATTGGTGGAGACCACTTCAAAGACACCATTGTCGATAGTGAGCAGGGAGACGTCAAAAGTTCCACCACCAAGATCAAACACAAGAATGTTCTTCTCGCCATCCTTCTTGTCAAGGCCATAAGCAATAGCAGCAGCAGTTCTGTAAATAAACAAAACAAAAAAAGATAGAAAAATCAAATAACTGTTGACATATAATTGAATATAATACCACATAAGCAACTTAATTTGTAGTACAGGTAATTTAAAGGGGGAGTACAGTTTTAAAATTGAGTAACTTACCCCCCACCCCAAAAGAAACCAAAGAACAATATAGCACATCAGTGATAAAAAAATTTTCAAGCCCATACTACACTATTAATTACTATTCGACAACTACATGTACAATTTTTCTGGGTGGCAATATTACTTCATAAAAATTAAAGTAGTTCAAGAAACTCACGGCTCGTTGATAATTCTCATGACATTAAGGCCAGCAATGGTGCCAGCGTCTTTGGTGGCTTGTCTCTGAGCATCGTTGAAGTAAGCAGGGACAGTGACCACGGCGTTGGTGATTTTCTTGCCGAGGTATTCCTCTGCAATGTCTCTCATTTTGCCCAAAACCATGGCAGAGATCTCCTCAGCAGCAAAAGTCTTCTCTCCATCAACAGTTTGAGCTTGCACGTGAGGCTTGTTGCTCTTGTTGATGACCTGAGCAGAAAGTAACCAGAATTAAATTCTCTACAAACGTTTGGTTGAACGTGCAAAGTCAGAGCCATATGGGCTGTATTGTGGACAGGCCCCTAGACTGACACCTGACAATGTCATGTGCTACCACACACAAGACAGGGCGGGGATATCATGACTCCTGACTCAGCCGGAGCTTTGGGAAGTCTTTAAAATCTTATTTCAACTTTTTTGCAGCCCTTTTACAAAATCATTTCCATTGACTCCATTTGACATACCATAATCAATGTTAATTCTGGCAGCATGCATGAAAATGGAAAACAAATCAAAATATTTGATTCCCAAACGAAGAAGAAAATTAAAAATTAACAAAAAATTACCTTGAATGGATAAAACTTGATGTCATGCTGAACAGACTTGTCATCCCAGCTGCGACCAATAAACCTCTTCACATCAAAGATTGTATTTTCGGGATTTGAAGTCAGCTGGTTTTTGGCAGCATCACCAATCAAGCGCTCACCATCAGGAGTAAAAGCCACATAGGAAGGAGTGATACGATTACCCTGGTCATTGGCAATGATGTCTACCCGTCCATGTTTAAATACACCAACACTGAAAGAGGAATACAAATTAAGTTATTTTATTGGTGCTTTTATTATGCTTCCAAATGTTTCCCTCATCTACATGCATAAAAATACTCAGTTCTATGTTCAACTGAACAACACTGCCAACATGCAGAGTATAGCAAATTGTTATCAAGAATATTGGCTAGGCCTATCAGTATCACTCAGTGAAATGAACATTTAGTACCAACCATGAATAAGTTGTTCCAAGATCAATTCCAATCACAGTGCCAATATCAGATTTCTTTTTATCAGGCTCTTCCTCAGCCTCCTCTTCAGCATAAGCCACCCAGCTTGTGCTGATAAACAGCACAAGTAGAAAATATGGAGTAAGCAGCTTCATGTTGCCTTCAGGTGTCCAAACTGTGAAGGAAATATAGAAACATGATTATGATAATGATGTTAAGCTCTAGATGACAAAAAAATGGTAGAAGGGAGGAGAAAACTGAAATCAAGCGAGAGATCTAGGAATCTTTTAAAATTACAACGTTTGAACACTACATTTACAAATAACAAAAGAAGTTTCAAGAATGGATTCTGCTTGAAAGTTAAGACGGTCATCAAATGGGCCTATGAATTTAATACCTTAATTAGGATTTTCATATATAAATTTTAAAAGTAGATAATTTAAAGGTCTAAATTAGATGTAGATTTAGATTAGATCTAGATCTTTAGTTGTGTGAACTGAATTCTAGACCTCTAGATTTCTAGAGGTGGTTAGTACAATGGTGTCATAAGCTTATGACTTGTCTTTAAAAAGATATAGATCTATGCAAATAGGAAGCCTAGGCTTACACTAGTTACAGGGAGTTTAAAGATAAATGTTTAGATCTACCAACACATAGATTTAGATCTAGATCTAGATCTACCGTCTTACCTTGCAACACTTGGTGCCGCAAGAATGTTAAGCTTCTTAAGCCTTATGTTAATGCAAGCTACCGCGATGTTGTAGCCTTCTTATGACCCTAGATCTAGAATCTAGATCAATCACCGACTATTCATTCAGACAACGCTCTATTGACTGGTCTAAAACTTAGAAATAAAGTACTAGATCTAGTAGGCTTGTAGTTGTAGACCTAGATGTAGACTAGATTAGATTACAAATCTATTATTTTCATGTGGGAAACTCTGGTTGTCGGTAGGCGTAGAATCTAGACTAGATCTAAGCTGTAAGTGAGATTCTTGATATAGAGATCTAGGCTAGATCTAGATTCTAGATCTTGATTCCGTGTAGATTGAACACTTTTCCTATAAAAAAAATTTACCCTTTAGGCAAAACTTTAGCTGAAATGTTAGGTTCTCCATAAATAATGGATAAGGTTTACCTTTTACCTTTTAATTTGTCCTCTGCGTCGGTATGGATTTTTCAATTATTTGCAGGAAAATCGCTCGAACAGAGCTGTTAGTTGATGTCTCTTCTCTCAAAGGTAAGATTATTCTAAGTTAGTGGTGTCGGTACAATGTGTTGTCTAAATCTGCCGGTAGGCGAACGGGTTTTTCTATTCTTAGGTTTCCCAGCGTGTCGGAATATGATTGGATGTCGTCATCGACTTCAACCAATTTGATTGGATAGATCGACGGAAGCCTGGAATATCCCAGAAGAGACACGTAGACCTAGGCCGCTGAAAAACTGAAAACTACGACGTGGTTCCTCATGGCTCGCTGTGTTGTAACTATTGTTGTTTTTATGTTGAAGTCACACCCCCACGAAAGGAAGAACGAGAAAAAGGAACGTGTCATTAGAGGAAATTTTATGCTGACCCCGTTAGATAAACTGAAAGCACACATTATGATGCATTTCGTACTTTCGCAGACTCATTAACATAATTATTATTGGTTCTTGGTTACAAATTTCACAGGTCCAATGTGTGTAGGCCCTACTGTTATTTTAATAAGATATAATTATTTTCATTACTATTATTTATTTATTTATTTTTGTTTACGTTGTTGTAGCTGCTGTTGTTGTTGTTGTTGTTGTTGTTGTTGTTGTTGTTGTTGTTGTTG
>RQTK01000905.1:179505-206409 GCA_003991915.1 Elysia chlorotica
ATAATAATAATAATAATAATAATAATAATAATAATAATAATAATAATAATAATAATAATAATAATAATAATAATAATAATAATAATCTAATGAACATGGCGGTCTAAGGGAGGCAATGTTTTTATTTCTAAGACTTCTAAATTGTCCATGGTAGCTGTCCTTGGTGTACTTTGTCCGCTTGTTTTCTTATACTAATACGTACTATCTAAGATGGAATCTAAGTTATACATTAACTTTATTTCGCTCTACCAAATAATTACAATTTTTAGATTGATAAACATCAATCCTAAAGATGGACAATACTACCGAGCAATGTTTTCGTACATTTTAGAACCATGAATAATAAAATAGAATACTTGAAAATATTCTATTAGGCATTTTCAACCTTTTCTTTGCTATTGCCGTGTGGCTGGTTGTCTCTTAAGTTGTTTACAACATTTAAGTTCTTTCTCCACGCCTACTCCATCTTTTCCAGTTTAAATACTTTTATGGTCCACACTTCTGCCCACCTCCATATCTGTCTCTCTCGTAAGCATATCTTCCTACACTACCCAACCCCATCATGACCTGTGCTTTTGGGTGTCTTAAAGTGCACCCCCCCTCCCTCCCCCCAACCCCACTTCTCCCTATAAAAAAAGATTGATTCCACAAGTTCTACCCACATATGTCTTTTACTAGCATAGATCTATTATATATCTATGATTAATAGACATCTGCGGTCCTACCCCACATAATGTGGATTCACCAGGAGTGACGGAACATATCTAGAAGACATCCATGACTCATGGACTCTCTTAGTTAGGGTCGAGTTACCTCACCAAGCAAAAGGCTTGAGTGATACGTGTACTACTCCATGCACTTTGTTTTAGCCTTTAAAAGAGACCACATAGTGCCCAAACTTATTTGTTTAGATCTACTTCAAAATGATTTAACGGTGTTTCCCCCCAAAAGTGGAATAAGTTTTCGCGAAATCTCACTCTTAACATTATTTTGTTTTCTACTTTTTGGATAGGGCGTCGACTTTATTATCCCCATAATTATCTGCCTGAAAAGGAAGCACAAGGTGCAAAAAGGATATGATTGCGGTACTCTTACCATGTATGTAGACTGAATTGATAGGCGTAGCCTATAAGCCTTGGTCTAGATAGGGATCGTGTGGGAAAACAAAACAAAACAATAATAACAACAACAACAACAACAACAACAACAACAAAAACAACAACATCAACAGCAACACCAACCAAATCTACCATAGACAAACGTAAAAGTCTCCATCTCAGTCTGGTTTTACTTAACATTAACAAATCACATAATTTATAGCCTACCATAGGATTAATCGTTAGATATAGCTTGTGGTAAAAAAAAACACAACAAAATCAACAACAACAACAACAACAACAACAACAAAACAGCAACAACTCAACAAAAAAAGCAAAAAACAAAACAACAACCCCCCCCCCCCCCCCCCCCCCCCTACACAACCACCAAAAGGAACACCCCTCCCCCCCACACACACACACAAATTAAAACAAAAACAAACAAACAAAAAGACAAAAACAAAACAAAACAAAAAAAGCAAAAAAACAACAACAAAACAAACAAACAAACACACACATATCCAACTAATTACTCGCTCTTGTTTCACCCTTTTATCTCCTCCGTACTCTGCTTGGTGATCATAATCATTTCCCAGATGTGGAAGTAGGAACACAAGGAAGACACTGTAAGTTTAGTGTCTGTGTTATCAACGTCAGGGAGTTCTCACTTTGTTAGGCTAAGGCGTGACTGGACAGCAGTCACAGCACATTGGGGGAAAAGAACCTCTCTGTAACTTTTAGTTTGCTTGTAAGTGAGAACCGCTGTTTGCTCAAGCTGAATGCCGCCGTGCTGGGACTTTCTGACTCCCCCTCTTTATCCAGGTTGGTGTTCTCTGTAGACCTAGATCTGCTGTCTTGCCGATCGGACCAGAGAGGCAGAGTGGGGCACACAGTCACACCAGCCGCTCTGTGAATGAGGCGAACCGCTGTAGGTTACCAGTGTGTTGTGAGTGGTGGAAGGGTTTGCTTCCGGGACACTGGTGGTGGACAGCAGACGGCATACAGAGGGAAACTTGCCCAAGTTGCGAAAGTTTCCTAAACTTTTCTAACAATGTTTGCCGGCAGGATTACACCTTTCAAAATGCTGGTCAAAGTTGTGTTTTTATTTGTCGGATTACAAACAGTGTTGTGTCAAAATGAGAACCCGGAACCAAGATCTAACAGGCCTTGTTATACCAGCGATAGAATTGCCCAAAGGTGCCAACCTCCCTTCGTAAATGCTGCGTACGACAGAGTTTTTGAGGCCACAAATACTTGTGGGATGAATGGTCCTACAAGTTATTGTGTACAAACGAAAAATAGAAATGATTATAGATCTACATATTGCAGTCTTTGTGATAATAGGGATCCTTCTAGACGCCACCCTCCAGAATATTTGTCCGATTTCAACAACAATACTAGACAAAAGACATGGTGGCAGAGCGATACTATGCGGGAGGGGATGCAGTACCCAACGCAAGTGAATCTCACTCTGCATTTAGGTAAGTTCTTGGAAACATCTAGATCTAGATCTAGGGTAGATACAGCCACTGTTCATTCGGCCATGGATTCTCGTGAAAACATAATATGTAGGGGAAAAACGACGGTAGTAAACAAAAACAAAAAAGATTTTTCAAGTTACCCCCATTGCCCAATTACTCCTTTGCTAAAGATAGAATCTAGATCTAGTTACTGTAGACCTAGATCTATAAAACTAATTTTGGCTAAAATGATCGTAGTACTATAATCTAACAGTCTTTTAAAACAGCATTCTGTGACAGAAATATAGTCTGGACTTTCATACTTCAAAATGTAGAATCTGTGACTACTGTCGTTTTTCCCCTAGTCTTCATTGATGATTGAATTGGGCGTATAGATCTAGATCTAGGCTACATTTGCTTTTATAATATGGTCCATTTCTCTTATTTTGACCTCTTTACAACCCAAGAGTCAACCTCAGAACCGGACATGTTTGTAATAATAAAATTTGTATTTTTTTCTTCCTAAAGAAAGCAATTTGTTGGGTGTCTGTTCTGGACTGATGAAACGGATAGCCTTGCAATTATTAAGACAGCAAGTTGTAAAAGCTATCTTTGATAAGTTGGAGAATGGTTTAAAGTGCACCATAGTTAAATGGAAAAAAAAAGGTGCCAAGCCACTCCAACTTTGGTTTACTGTCTTAAAATACTATCTTATAATTTGACTAGAAATTGTGGTCTCTTGAATCATATTTATAATAAAATATCAGAAAGCACTCAGCACTGTATTGAGATGCATTATTCGCAACTAAATCTCTTTTCCCTTTGAGCTTAGCACACTGAAACTCTAGAGATCTTTTGGCCTTTGAAACTTGTTGAAAAGTTTTAGAATATGAAATGCCCATACATGGCTCTTTAAAAAGTGAGGATCAAGGAAACATTTATCAACACTGAAATCTTCTCTTTTTTTTTAAAATTTGTGTCATAATAAATTGATCGGTTTTGGCATTTTTATTTAAATATATTATGTTAAAGTAAAATGAATGTGGATATTCTCCATTTTTTAATGTAAATTATAATCATAATTTTTATGTATCATAAATGTTTTTGCAAAGGCTTACCATGGTGCAATCTATGTACGTTTAAAGAATAATGAGATTTTAAGGTTTTCTTTTTTTGCATTCGGAACCCTCACTGAGTCAAAATTTATGTGTCCAATTTCGACACCTGCTTGTTGGGTTGATGAATATAAATGTCACTGGCTGAAACATTAGTCATGGCTCTGGGTTAGAACATCGGCTTCCGACGTAAAAGGTTTGTGGTTCAAACTTCAAGCCCTGGCAATTTCACTCCATACTGATTGGATTGGATCGGTGTCAATTTTTGTGACCGGCTGAGACAGGGGTCATAGTATCTCCGTCCTGTCTCATGTGTGGGAGCACATGATATTGTCAGACGTCAGTCTTGTGGCCCGTCCACAATATAGCCTATATAGTGCCAATGTTGGACGTTACTAGCTCAACTACTCAACTGGCTTTTAGATTTCAAAGTTTAGTTTGGTGAAAAATATGTAGTTTTCATGGTTGGCTAGCAGGATATTATCACTATAATTATTTTCAGTCTCCACTTAGTTGGTTGTAAGAGATTCTTTTTTGGAACTGGAATTTTGTTGTTGTTTGTATGTGCAGTCTAGCTTTAGATTGTGTTTCTTCGCTCTTTCTAGTTTTGTTTACTTTGCATGATTCACAGAAAGGGAGGGGATGAGAGAGAGAGAGAGAGAGAGAGAGAGAGAGAGAGAGAGAGATTAAGTTTAATACCGCACTATGCTTATTCGATACATTTGTAACCCACAACACCCTCTGGACTATCGAATAAAATCAAGGACATGGTTTACAAAATTATGTCATCATCAGTTATTTTGTACCTTTCAACTATCATTAGTACATCCATCACGATGCTGCATTAAAATGTAAGGAAAGATATAATCGTATATCACACCAACACGTCGATCTCTAACTCAAAACTTGGAATGAAAACAACAATAACAACAGCAAACAAACTCTAAAACTTGCCACGGAATGTAGGAAACGGACAATACCAATTTTGCAGGGTCCTAAAAAAAACAACAAAAAACAAACAAAACATCGAGGGAGAACCCATGAAAAAGTAGTAAATGTATGGCGGGTTGGGTGCTGGCCGTTTTAATTGATCTAAGAGGTTGAAAGTTCACACTTGTTTAACTTTGTTTTTCTATTTTCTTTTCCTTCTTTGTTGAAAAAACAATTTTAATTGTTATATCTATTATCTGCGCCACAGTGACTATCATTACGTTTTCTACGTTTTCAGTGTATTGTGATTACCTGAGACAAAGTCCTGTTACTGGTACCCCAGTGCTGTCTATGTGTCAAACATTGATTTTGGGAGACGTTAAACGTCGTATTGATATACATGGGGTTGGGTTTGGGGGGGGGGGGGGGGGACGGGTTTATTTTGGGGGCGCGGGGGCGCGAACTGGTCTTAATTGGCTAAGTGTTGGTCTCCAATCTGGAGTTCACCGGTTCGAAACCCACATCGGTAAAAAAAAAAATCATTTGTCCAATTTCGTCCAAATTTGGGGCCGATTGGATCGGTGTCAGTTTAATGTGACCGGCTCAGACAGGAGTCCACGTTTCCTCGCCCTGCCTCGTGTTAGCACATCAATTCCTACTTATGTTATACGTCAGCCTAGTGCTGATGTTGGAACGTTAAACAACCAACTCAACTTCTCTCCTCCCAAGAACCAAATCCTGTCGACCTGTAGCTGGCTCATCCAGGCGGTGGGAAGATTCACTTGAAGCCACAAGAGGGTCTCATATTGTTTGGGTCGGTGTCAGTATATTTGTGTCTGAGACATAAGTCCTGGTATCTATGTATAGATCTCATAAACATTGATTTTGGAACCCCTCGCCGTTTTGGAGGGGAGCAGACTGGCTCAAGTGGTAGAGCGCTGGTTTCCCAATCGGAACGTTCTCGGTTCGAATCGCACGATGGGTCAAAAGTTTGAGACATAGGAGACGTTAAAACTAATAAACTGTAAATAGAGTCTCTCTCTTACAAAAAAGCAACCTTGTCGACCTGTAGCTGGCTCACCCGGGCGGTGGGAAGTTTCACTTGAAGTCACAAGAGGGTCCTCTCAGCGTATCAGTTGGGGCCAAGGCGTTCTGCCCCTCTCGCTCTTCCCACCACTACAGACACAAAGAAGCGTCAGCGACAAGATTACAAGCTTCGAGGATGGCACAAGTGTCTCTTACTCTCCCTAGTCACCCGCCCTGGCCGGTCTTTGTCTTGAGATAACTGTCGGTAATTGGCGTTTTCCTTCTTACTTGAGATCTGAGATTTCTCTCCCAGCTACAGGGCAACACGCTCGTCATCTGTACGAGTACAGTGTACTCACTACTCAACTCCTGTGTAACAATTGTTCTTATGTTTTATTGCCCGGCCTGTTTTTATTTACCCGACATCTCCCGCCCTTACACTTGCAAACACGTTATATCTCTTTTGAAATTGTATTCATAATTTTTTTCGGCGAGAATAATATACATTTGCAACGTATAACATCCTTGAGATTCGATTGGGCGCTAGTAACTCTCAAATCATCCTGATGTCAATCTTGTATAAATCAGAAAGAAATAACACGTCGCCTCTTTGGTGTGAATCTGAATGACCCATCTCTTAATTATTATTAATCTGGTAAATCTGAAATAAATACCCTCTCACCCTTTTCTACATTCGGTCATTTTTGTTTTAAATTCTGGAAGACTTCTTTGTTCTCTAATCAAGTGTATATATCACAAGAACTTCAAGGCCTGTAGGGTGAACATTTTAAAGTTTTACCGCTATCGCCGTATGGGATCTACTGAAGGAGCTCGGAGTAAAAGAACGCGTTAAAACAGAGCAGAGCGCCACATCTCTCTCTCTCTTTCTCTCTCTCTCTCTCTCTCTCTCTCTCTCTCTCTCTCTCTCTCTCTCTCTCTCTCTCTCTCGTCGCTGTTACTGGGAATTCTGTTATGTTTCTTGTGCTTATATAAACCTGTTAAGTCCTTTACGAAGTACTTACAAATAATTTACTCTATCAGAATCGTGATTATAGTAACTTCCCTGTGAAGGTTTTACTTTGCTCTTTTTCGTGTAATTTATGATTTTTTTTTCCAGTCCGAATTTCATCACTGGGCGATAGGTCGTCATCCTGAGTTTACAATACACAAGAAAGTGAGGTACATAAACCTTATACATTTTGGGTTTGCTCGAACAGGGCACCTCGACGGAATTTTAAGACTCCACATTAATTAGGACGAGATGGTAAAATGAGCACAAACCCGCTAAATGCATTTAATTTTGTATAGCCGTTACATCTATTTTATTCTAATGTCCATTTTAGTGCAAATTTCGATACATTTGAATAGATATAGAATTTTTCTTTTGGATTTCACCCCCTCCACTAATTCTTCATCTTACTGGTAGGTCAACTTGACCATTCAAATCATGATGGTGCACACTAACCATGTAAGCTAAATACTGTCCTCAAGTTTGGCACTTTAACAGTGTAGCAGTACTAGAAAGCTCGCTCGACCAAACGGCGCCGGAGAAAATGGAAGCCCAAATAACAAATTAAAAAATTGGCATACAATTTTAGTGCGATATTGCCTTTCTATTAAAATTGAGAGACGGGAAAAAAATACAGCATCTTGTTGCACGATCTTATACTAGTTATAGAAGCGGGAAGCGTGGATTGTTCTGTGATAGGGGTTCCGTTTCCCATTCATTAGCGGACCTCTGGGTAACATGGTACGTGCCGTTACGGATACTGTGCTGCAAGCTTCAAATGTAGGGCATGAAATTGAAAATGCTTCCAAGACACTTCTTTAGTCACGGACGTCCCGTCTCTTCATGTTTTATTTTCTTTGCCCAGTCTTAATCCTATGCCAGTGTGTGGGATATAATAAAAGAAATTTTGCACCGCGAGAGATAAGTAAATGGTGCGAAGGAATACTTGATATCAAATAGGTAGACGGTTTTGATATCGAACCAGATGGATAGTTATTATTGAATATTGGGAGGAATAGGGGGGGGGGAGGGAGGGAGGATTTCATGAGTTCCGTCTGTCTTTTTTTCTTTTTGTGCTGGTATACTCCTGTCACAGCTGATCACAATATACTGACTCCGATCCAACCGTTAGGGGACGAAAGTCGACAAATATTTTCCAATTGTGGTATCAAAACGGGGGCTCCAGAATAGCAGACCAGTGCTCTACCGCCTGTATCCCCCCCCCCACACACACACACATATATATTTCTTCCCCCCCCCCTTTTTTTTTTCTCCTTCAATTTCAATCTATCGGAGAATATGATCTATCTACATGATTGTGTGATCTCCCCATTGTTAGAAGTGCCTGCCCGCCTGTATGGGATCAGGACCTGATAAGGCCGGTGATTGGAGTCTATTTGTGTCCCTCCCCCTCACAGGTCCTCTCGTGTTGTGTTATGTCTGTATTAATTAAACTAGCCTAATGGGTGGTATCCATTTATCAGTGATCTGTACATCCAGAGCATAATTATAGGGGATTAAGACATTAACAGGATTTTTAAACATTACAGCTAGAATGCACAAGAAGTTTGATTATATTCATTGCGTTTATTTTTCAAAGTAAGCAAATGAACTTACTATTTACTTTGTCATTTCCTGTTAATACGTAATATGAACTAAGACACTTTTCCTCTATTCACTTTCCTGAGAGAGGAGTTAATGAAGTAAAGGTGAAACGTCTTTTATTATTAACACGCCAAAAGCCCCTCATCCATCTATCCGGCCGTCTCTATTCATCCTCCTGTTGTTGTTAATTCAAAGAAGAAAAAAGAAGTATCTAGCAAGCATAAATGGCCACAACCTACAGACTGTGTTAGGGACCCCCCACCCCTTTTGTTGTTGTTGTTGTTGTTGTTGTTGTTGTTGTTTGAGACCCACCACACACAGTATAATGTGAATGGCTAAAACAGGAGTCCAGGTCCACCCGCCCTGTATTGTGTGTAGCCGCACATAAAATTGTCATACCTCAATTTTGTGACCCGTCCACAATATATAGCCGATATAGTGCAGACGTTGGACGCAACCAACTCAACTCAACTCAGCCCCATCACACAGAGACATTCCCAGCCCTTTTCGACCGTCGAACTGTGAATCGATCAGAACGGATTAGTTGGGTCCAAGTCGGTCCAGGTCTAGCCAAACTGGCCTATCCTCAGCCCAGTCCCTTGTTAGTCACTGAGGTTGTACGTTAAAAGGTTTTAGTCTTGGGGGCGTCTTGTTGGATCGCTCTTTGATCGCTCAGGCGTGAAGAGATAAAACAAGAAAACAATACACTATTATATTAGGCCAGGAAGTTTTTTTGTTGCTAATTCCCTTTGTTCTCATTCCCACGATTAGTTTGTCACTTCGTATCTCGGGTGGTAATCTGTGCTGATTTTTTCTTTTCTTTCTGTGTTATCCCCAAACCTTTGATTGTCCCCTCTGTGTCTGTCTGTTTATAATCTCTCTCTCTCTCTCTCTCTCTCTCTCTCTCTCTCTCTCTCTCTCTCTCTCTCTCTCTCTCTCTCTCTCTCTCTCTCTCTCTCTCTCTCTCTCTCTCTCTCACACACACACACTCCCCTTCCGCCCTGTTGTATGCCTGACTGCCTCTCTCCACCCCCCCCTTTTTTTTAACACCCATAGCTTAATCTTTTATTACATCGGATAAAGTCGTAAAATCGCAGTTTTCTTTTAAAAGCCAAGAAAGTTAGTTATAAAATTTAACAAACGGACATTTCAAGAGTCCTCTACTCTTATTAACTTAATACAGTCGTGTACATAAATGAAAGGAACGGGAAATGTGTTCAGGATACAGAGGTTTATGTGGAAAAAGTGTTTTGGGGGGGGGGGGGGGGGGGGGTCATCGTTTAACTTCTTGACATAATGCAATACCCTTGTACGAACACACACTCTTTTCCCTGTATCCAGTTCTTTGTATGTTGTTATCGATGAACCATGTGGACATAAAAGTCCCTTTCAGTATCATACCACACCAGACATGAGTTTGCAGACACAAAAAGTTGAAAAAATATGTCTAAAAATATAATTACATCATAGCGATCATGTATATATATGCTAATTAAGGCAGAGCGTTCCAAAGCTCTCTCAAAGCTATGTTTTTACCCCCTGAATATTTTTTTTTGATTTTCTATCTAGCGAGATAAATGGTTTAAATTTCATGCACCGGTTTGTTTTCTTCGACGACTCGATGACTATGGCAGCCTCGTAAGGCAAAGTGATCCAAACAGCTCTAAAAAAATTATGGTTTTCTATCCTGTGCTCTGTGGAGAGGGGTTGTGGGCTGGCATATGTGGTAGAGCGTTGCGCTTCTATTCTGGAGATCCGCAGTTCGATCCTACGATCGGGAACCTTGTCAGCTTTCTTCATTTTGGGTCGTAAATACGTTGTGGTAAACTTACGACTCGGCTTAAGACATCCGAGTAAGAAGGCTTACGACTAGTTGTAAGTTCCGCTAATTGGACTTGCGACCGCTAGTGTTGAGGTTGGCGTCAGTATAATGTGACCTGCTAAGACATGATTCCTACTACCCTGCACTCTCTCTCTCTCTCTCTCTCTCTCTCTCTCTCTCTTTCTCTCTCTCTCTCTATGGCAGCACGAAAATTGTTGGACGTTAGTATATGTAATAAGTATTGAGACCCGTTACCGTGTGTTTTATCCTTTTGGAGCATATGAGACGTTAAAAAGGGGAAGCCTCTTTCCTTCAAAGAACCGCCAGTAAATATTTTGCACCTAGGGCAGCCTCTCATTAAGAGAGAGGAGAGAGAGAGAGAGAGAGAGAGAGAGAGAGAGAGAGAGAGAGAGGGGGAGAGAGAGAGAGGGGGGGGGGGTCACATGATCTGGAAAAGTCCTTGAATTTTGTTTTTGGTCCTGGAACAGTCCTGGAAACACGCAAAAGAAATGACAAACGTGATAAAGAAATAAATAAGAGAAGTTATTAAGATTGTCCATAAAAAACATTCCATTCTAAAAAAAAAAGTAGATGAAAGTAGTGCTTTTTCTCCATAATGGATGGCAAATCCTTTTTTTTTTCAACGGCAGAAAAGAGAGACAATTATTCTATTACACTGTGTTGCAATCAATTTTACATTCTTTAAATGCCATTAATTTTGGTTTCAATCTGAGCTGTCATAAGTGGTACATGTACAGTCATGTACTTAGAAAAAAATATTAAAATTACTACTACCACTACCACCACCCTTTAAGGTTGTCTCTATGCACAATACACAATGTTGTTTAATAAAATGAGAAAAAACGCGCACACACTCATACAAAAACACGAAAACTCATCAATGTTGCGCCATTGAAAGCTTTTATACAAGTGCGTTTTAAGCATTAAAAAAAAATTCTGACAGTGTGGCAGATTTTCGCACTTCTAGTGGGGTGTTTTCCCATACTTTGGGTCCTGCATGCCTAAAAGTTCTTTCGCCATAACTTTGCAGGTTCATAACATGCATTGTGATAGTGATGTCAGCAGATGGTCTTAATGATCTCACAGGTTGATACAAGTTTATAAGTTCTGACCACAAATGTCTATTGATAGCACTCTGTGGTTCTTATAGATACTTGGGTGACATACTCATATATACAGATGTATTGTAGACCTTTAAGAAACCAACGTTGCTCTTTCCCTCCACAGAGAAGGCTTTCGACATCACGTACGTGCAGCTGCGCTTTTACTCGCCGCGCCCCGAGAGCTTCGCCATCTACAAGCGGACGCGGCAGGACGGGCCGTGGACGCCCTACCAGTTCTACAGCGCGTCGTGCGAGACGACCTACGGCCTGCGGCGGGACGAGATCATCACGGTTCAGGAAGAGGACCGCGCCGTCTGCACGCCCTACTTCTCCGGGATCAGCCCGCTCACGGGCGGGGCAGTCGCCTTCTCCACGCTGGAGGGCCGGCCTTCCATGTTCAGGTTCAACAGCAGCCCCAAACTGCAGGTGAGATAACAGTAGGGTGGGGATTTGTGTGTATGTGTCTGGAGATGGGGGTTATATACAGGTTCAACTATAGCATTAAGCTGCAGATGAGAGGTGTTAAGGAGGTGGAGATATGTGTGTGCGAGTCGGGGGACGGGGATGGGGGTATATTCAGGTTCAACAATAGCATTAAGCTGCAGGTGAGAGGTGTTAAGGAGGTGGAGATTATAACGTGTGTGTGTGAGTCGGGGGACGGGGATGGGGGTATATTCGGGCTCAACATCAGCACTAAGCTGCAGGTGAGTAACTGTAAGATGGGGATTTGTGTGTATGTGTCTGGAGATGGGGAGTATATTCAGGTTCAACAATAGGGTGTTTAGGTTAAAAAAACAGCGACAAGGTGCAGGTGAGAAGGGTGTTTTGTGTGCGTGTGTGTGTGTTTTGGGGGGGGGGGGTGGTCTCTACTTCTCCGGGACCCACCCTCTTACGGGCGCGCGATCGCGTTATCCACGCTGGTAAAGGGGAGGGCTTCAATGTTTAGCTTCAAGAACAGCACTAACAAGCTGCTGATCAGAGGAACTGGCGTGGGGACTGGGGTGAAGGGGGTGTTTAAATTGAAAAACCGCACCAAACTGCAGGTCAGAGGTGTGTGTGTGGGGGGGGGGTTATGTGTGTGTGGCATTTTGAAAAAAACATTATCGAGCTGCAAATGAGGGTGTCTGTGTGGCTGTTCAGGTTCAACAAAAGCACCAAGCCGCAGGTCAGAGGAGTGTGTGTGTGGGGAGGGGGGGGTGGGTGTGTCTCTCTCCGGGTTTAACGTCTCCTAGGTTCCCCTGGGGGATCCTATACGGCGATGGAATCTTGGGAAGCCAAAGAGGAAACATTTATGTGTGTGTGTGTGAATGATAGGAATGTATGGTATTGGTTGTTAAAAAATGTTAACCAACACCCAGCTTAAACATTATTATTATGGATAGTATCGGCAAAAGCAACACAGTCGTTACATTGAAACGTTACTTCGCCTTGGGGGTCATACAAGAATACACTAGAACAGCCGAGAGTTTGGAGAATCGCATGATTTTATCTTGATAGTATTCTAGGGAAAGTTCAAGCCACGCGCTGCATCTGTCCTCAATAACAAAAGCAGGCAACGCCCTTGTGGTCTGTACAGAGCCGGAAATCTCCGAGAAACCTTCAAGCTTTTTATGTCAAATGTCGGGTGTCGATGTTTTGTTTGTGATTAGCGGCAGTTGGGGAACCTCCGAGGTTGTGGAATTATTAGTGTTAACTCGGAACAGGACGTTTTTATTCATTGCGCCATACTGCTACTAAATAAATGTAGTTCATGTAATGTGTTTTTTCCTTTTCCTTTTTTCATGAGGAATCAAACTAAATTTGCTGTAAAATGATTCTGATGTTTGGGATGGATTCAGATACTGCGCCTGTAAACGTGTCTCGCTCTCTGGCTAAATGGTGGAGTGTGGTACTTCTCTAGTGAACGAGTATCAAAACGAGTTACCACAATGATACGTGGGATACCAGTATATGAGTTATGACTTCTGTCTCTCTCATACCGTGACTGGTCCAACCAGTAGGAAGCAATGCTATCTGATTGGGATTCGATCCCGGCACTCCATATTGGAAGCAGCGCGCGCTTCCCACTGAGCTACCTCGACCCCAATATCAAATGATAAGATTTGCCTCATTTTTCCTGTGTGTGTGTGTGTGATTTTTTTTTTAATAAACCCATGGAGCTTACGTTATCCACGCACTTCTTTCCCAATGATTTTGAACGAAATGACCTTTTATCCTGCCAACACCGGGATCTAGGCTAGGAGGTACAAAGAGGAAGTAGATTTAGACGCCCAACTTACTACGTTTGTAGATACCATCGTCGGGCATCTAAAACTTTTCCGGTTTGCTCTAACCACCCCTAGCTATTACTAGATCAGCATTATTTTCTTTATAACAAATGTGCTCACCCTGTTACAGTTCTGTACCCAAGAACTGCACAAAGAGCCCTTCTTTTGACCGCATTGCATCCCGAACGTGAGTATTAGAAAAATCGTAGAACCAAGCGCTTTTTTCTCGCCTGCTTCCGTTTTAGACAGATGGTTCAGCCGTATCGTTCGTTGTTCGAGACACAACTTGCCTGCGTCACTCCTGAAGGTCGCTGCACACACATTCTCGTTGTAGATTGTAATCATTGCCGCTATAGTGTTGTAGACACTTCACCCTTCTCTAAAAATAGCATTAGTGATGAAACGTTGTAACATCTGAAACAAGAACATTTTAAAACATGCAACCCACATACTACCGAACTGGGTGTGGACGATGTTAAGTGCCAGTATTAGTATCTCTGAGCCACCTGGACCTGAGCCCGATGTAGGTCAATCATATATTCCAAGTTGTGAGCGATGAACGTGTGGTAGCATCTTACTGTGAAATTTGATGCCCTTCCATGCGTGGTCTAGGATGCTCGAGCGCCATTTTAAATAGCGGCCAACCCTACGCCATAATAAAGGGTACAATGTATTTCTATGTACTTTCCACACGGGGTGTGACCGGCTGAGACAGGAGTCGTGGTATCCCTGCCCTGTCTCGTCGTGTGTGGCAGCACATAAAATTGTCAGACGTCAATCTTGGAATCCGTCCACAATATAGCCTATATAGTGCTGATGTTGGACGTTAAACCAACTCAACTACAACTATGTGTGTGAACTGCTTATAAATTTGACGTAGTCCCATTTGAGAGACCAGATTTTCAACCGAGGAGTTCCTAATTACTGCCAACTATAATCCGAGAGCAATAGCTCAGTTTCTCCCTTAATTTAACTGAGTACCTTTTTAATGGCTTCCTGATCTGTAAAGTGGCTGAAGTTAGACACGTTTGGTTATGTTGGCAGCTATCGGCCAAACGTACGTTCATTAGTTCGCAGCACTGACTGTGCTTTATGGTGCTATAGCTATATTTTAAGAGCTGCCAACCCTGCGTCTGAAAAGCGTATACTTTTTTACGAACAATAATTACACTTGTTCTGCTGAAATTATACACTTTGATGGCTGGTTAGGTTGGCAACTCGGGACCCAACTGTGCGTTCAGTCTCAGCATCGGTTGTGTGTGTGGGGTTCGACTGGTGTGTACCTGGCTAATAACCCGGCTATTTCCGTGGGAAAAAAAGTAAGACAGAATTTGGGGGGGGGGGGGGCTAAAAAAAGCTAACTTTCACCGTTTATACTGGCAACCATGTCCAAAGAGAATGAGATGGCTAAGCTAGTTTAGCGAAACAGCGAGGCAGCACATACTGTACCATGTGTATTTTAGCGATGATTGGCCGTTCCAATATTGGATCGGGACTTAGAGCGGGTTGGGGTCGAATCTCAACTAACCAGAGGTCTATCCTATGTTTGGGATGAATCCTATTCTCTCTCAGTCTGTCATTCTCTCTCTCTCGCATCCCTATCCACATGTTCATACCTGTCTTTCTCTCTCTCGCTTCTCCTTCTTTCTGTCTGTCTGCCTTTTTGTCAGTGTGTCTGTCTGTCTCTCTCTTTCTCTCTCTCCCTCTCTCTCTCTCCCTCCCTCTCTCTCTCTCTGTCTCTCTTTCTCTCTCCCCTCACTCCCTTTCCTCAGCCCCCCCCCCTCCCGCAATTTCCAGCCCTTACAAAGGATGCTGTTTTTCCCACTGTATGAAAGATCCAAGATTCGTAATAAACTTTCGAACCTCTTGATTCAAAAGAGTTCAGTTCCGGTGAAGAAGTAACACACTGTAACGCTTCTTCCAGGGCTGGGGATAAGAGTGCAGCGTCAATTGGGTTTTTTTTTCCTTCGGATGATTATACATACAACATTTGGTCAAATAGTATGTCTCCGTGTAATTTTTCATAATATGAATATTGAACTTCTGCCCTAGTGGGCGAGATGGCTCAACTGGCAGAGCGCCGGGTTTCTATTCATGAGGTTCCAGGACCGATCCCACTATCCGTTAAATTTAGTTGTGGGTTATTTTGTATGTTGTGTAGCCTAGCATGGGAGATACACAATGGGAAGATAATGAAGGGATAAGGGTGAAAGGAACGTGTACGGTGGAGAAAAAGAAGGGGAGGAGAGGGGGGCGCGCAGATGAGCTAAATGTGAGACTTTGTTATCTCAGCCCGCATTAATACTACTCTTAACGGTCATCTCTAGTAATTTTTGTGTTTGTTTATTTTTTTGTTATTGTTGTTGATGTTGTTTTTTGAGGAGTGGGAGGGGGGGGGGGAGAGAGAGAGAGAGAGAGAGAGAGGGAGAGGGAGAGAGAGAGTGAGTGAGATAGAAAGAGAGAGAAAGAAATGAAGAGATGAAGGGAGAGAGGTAAGGAGGGAGGGAGAGAGAGAGAGAGAGGGAGAGAGAGACTATGTGTGTGTGTATGTGATTTACATAAAGAGTGAGTCTGTAGTCTCTTTTGGCGAGTCAGAAAATTTTAAATACACGAACTTCGTAGTTTTGTACTCAGTGCCACGTTCAAACTTTAACTGGTGTATACTTCTATTCCGAGTTTTTCTCATCTCAATGGAAATCAAATATAGAAAAGAGAGAGAGAGAGAAGGTTGATAATGTTCATAAATGTTTCGGGACACACCAGTACAATGTACCATGTACCATCAACGTCGCGGTAGATTTCTACTCGCAGTAAGCGTATTATTCGTATACCTTAAGACAAGTTATAAGCTAACACAAGTTTGTACTTACGACGCCTAGTGCGAGTCACCCCGCGTTCCCACAGCGTAGTTCCGGTATTCCCCGCTAGATACAAGAGAGTGGTGCGCACAGATTAGTGATAGGTTTTCCAGACCGCTGATCTACCTACCTTATCTGGTCCATAGGTACCGGAGGTGGTGCTCTCAGCCTTATGACTACACTGTATAATTATGATAGCTGCTGGAAAGCCGTTTCATAGAGCTATTACACATGTTTCTTTGGCATCCAGCGCTGTAGTATCGCCGCATAGGCTCTCTAGGACGCAGAGCAAAGTGTAAGAGAGAGAGAGAGAGAGAGAGAGAGAGAGAGAGAGAGAGAGAGAGAGAGAGATGAGTAGGAAGGGTTTCGGCAGGGAGAAAAACACAGTAAGAGAGAGATTGAAAGCGAGGCATACAGGCCGATAATGATAGGATGAAATATGAAAAGATAGATGAGAGCGAGTGAGAGAGGCAGACGAAAACAGAGATAGGTCTTATAACGTGTCAGTGTGCCTGTCTGTGCACTTCTGATGAGACACCCACTTAACAATAAATCAGCCTTTGTCTGACCTTGTCCGTTTCATGCGCCACTTGAAAACCACACAATTTGAGAAGATCTAGTACTGTTATTTCTTTGTACCCAAGTTTAAGGGTCATGATTCTGTG
Organism: Elysia chlorotica; assembly: GCA_003991915.1. Lineage (NCBI taxonomy): Eukaryota > Metazoa > Mollusca > Gastropoda > Plakobranchidae > Elysia > Elysia chlorotica. Next base: position 196,484 of record RQTK01000905.1, read on the forward strand.
ATAAACATAGAGACATTTTGTAGTGAGTTCTCAATGTACTTACTATACTCAATAGTGGTTGGGTAAAATCAGTACGAACCGTTCAGCTCTTTGTGTGTGCAGACACAACAGTAATGACTTATTCCTCCACGTGCATAGTCAATAACGAATGCTGTCATCATTCAGCCCAGTGTTAATGTTCTCCCTTGTTGGCCCTTGGTCCGATGCATATCTGGAAATTCAAGTCTATGATTAAATCATATTTGTCCACGCTATGTACCCTTCTTATGTCACAATACATATATCTGGAGATACAAACCCATACCCCAAAGTATGTATATGTATCCATGTAGCCTACACAATTGTACCACCCTTTTGTCTCTATGTATTAATTCGAAATCAATTACATGCACCAAAAGCTGTCTGTCTTTGTACTTGTCCACTTCTTCTACCTCTAATCTCTACCAATACTACATGTATCTTGGAAATCGTGACTAATTCCCCAATTTATTTGTGTCTATGTACTTGTTCCCCCATCTGTCATAAGTTATATCTTTACTGTATAAAATCTTCATTTCACCTGGTTGGGTTGGTGTCAGTATAATGTGACCTGCTGAGAAAGGAGTCATGATATCCTTGTGGCAGCATGTAAAATTGTCAATACATTAGCCTTGGGATCCACCCACGATATGTTCTTGCTGCTAACATTGAACATGAAGAAACCATCTCACCTTGAGATCCTTTTGTCTTTGTGACTGCCAGATTGTTATGGAGTTTTTCCAATAATGGACAAAAAGAAACTTTGTATTCTTTGGCGCAAGTGGTAAAGAGTTGTTGGTTTCTTGATAGGTTAAAAAATTATTTGTCCAGTTTTCTTCCATACTAGTTGGATTGGTGTCAGTATAATGTGACTGGTTGAAACATGGGTCCAGCAGGTAGATCTGTCAGACGTTAGTCTTGGGACTCATCTACGCTATAGCTTTGCTTCTGAAGTTGGGTTTTAATAAAACAAAACACTTTCATAGTGTCCAATGCAAATGCTGTACCCTTGGATACCCCCTTTCCCCAAGAAAATGTCACATATCTAATATTACTACTTTTGTTTCTGAGAGAAACCCATCTCACAAGTCTGTGTACTCTCTATGTGACCTCCAGGAATGGGTGACAGCCACAGATCTCCGTATCGTTCTGACCAGGATGAACACGTTTGGTGACGAGGTGTTCGGTGATAGCAAGGTGCTCAGCTCCTACTTCTATGCCATCTCTGATCTGTCTGTTGGCGCCAGGTAAGCAGCGTTACAGAAGCCCTTTCATACTTATTTGATTTTATATACAAGGTTTTCAGGGTGGTAGTAACCCATGTATCTGTGAGAAATACTTACTTGACCGTATTGTGGTAAGGTTATTAATGTTCTAGAAACCTTTTAATCTGTGAGAAATACTTACTGGACTGTATGTAAGGTTATCAGGATTCTTGAAATCCTTTGATCTCTGAGACTTACTTGACTCATCCCAGGACCGTGTGAGAAACATGATGAAAAGATAAAAAGATTTTGTACAAACTTTTGACATGTCTGTCCTTCTTTAAGTAAAAAATTGGCTGATGGAAGCCATTTCCCCTCATGATTTTATTGGATGATTAAAAAAAAAATTATTCAAGTCTTATTTTGTGACTTTGTGGCATATCTCCAATGTGCGATCATTTTTACATAATTTTTAGCTTCATTCCAACCACTGCTAAGTTCTGATGGTTTTATTCATTTTTTTTCTCCAACCTACCAGCCCCATATAAAAGCCCTTTTCTGTCATAATCTGAGGTTTTCACCTACAAATGTATCACAGTATAGACTGACAGGCTTTAGGTATTGCAAATCTACTGGAAGTCATCATTTGAGTTTTTTCCTCATGAAAATGTACAGTTTGCTATGATGTGGGTTTTATGAAGCGTTGTGCCTCCGATGCAGGATGCTCTGGCTTTGAATCCAGCTCAAGACACTATAATCATTACTGGTTAAGTTGGTGCACAAACCTTAATTTATCCATCTTTGCCTTGGTCCAGGTGCAAATGTAACGGGGTGCGGTCGAGAACGCATACCCTCGCTTTAGTCCGGGACCTCCTAGTCGACGTCTGCAAATGTGAACACAACACGAAGGGCGTGGACTGTCAGATGTGCAAGGATTTCTACAACGACCAGCCGTGGATGAGAGCCACTGAGACAGACGCACATGAGTGCAAAGGTGAGGCGACCTTGCTGGACTATCTGAGTGCAGCTAGCTGAAGATGTATTCAAGCTTCTAGTTTTCTATAGTCCATCTAAGTTTACACTAGTCAAAGCCAAGTTGCTACAGAGATGGATGCAGGTGAGTGCAGAGGTGAGGGGACCTCTCTGGACTACTAGATTGCAGATCAAAGATATAATAATTTGACAGTGATGCCAATTCTCCATAAATTTACGGATTGTCAGTAAAAACAGAGCTTGGCACTAAAAATGGCATATCAGAGTTCAGTAAAGAACTATTCAAGATAAGATAAGAAAGATAATCCTAATTATTATCCCATAGGGAAATTTTTCTTGGTCGTACATACATAAATACACCAGTTGTACATGTGTGACATAAAAAATAGTGATGATAATAAAATAAAATGAGCGTTTTACGTTCACATGTAAAATTATTGAAATTGTACACTGCCAAATATACATAATTCTTATTTAAAGACACACACCTCTTCACGCATATACAAGAATACACATAACACTGCATACAAACACAAAGTTCCCGACCCGGAGACCAACGTTCGCCCCGCTCTAGGTAAAGCTATTTTGCAGCAATCTAATGGATGCTGGTACAAATGAGTTTTTATATCTATCTGTTCTTGCCCTTTTTGATATTAGTCTGTTACTTCTTTGTGATGTTTGATATTCACTGTGAAGAGGATGGTTTATGTCTGATGTAATAGATTTAGCTTTATTAATAAAACAGAGCTTGGCACTAAAAATGGCATATCAGAGTTCAGTAAAGGAGTTATGTTTTATGAAATGATATGGTATGATGCTTTACATGAAAATCTTTAGTAAAAGAAACCCACTGATCCAGTTAGTGTCACTGTTTTGAGCTTCTTTTAAAAGTCAAGATTTAAAGTGTGCTAGGTTAAAATGTATTGAAGCTGCTCATAGTTCTCTGTAGCCGACCCTCTAAATATACATTAGGGTAAGTCACATAATTGATAGGGGTACAGAAGGGGCAAAGGTGAGGAGACCTGTCTGAACTGTCTGAGTTCAGCTAGCTGAAGATGTATTCAAGTTTCTCATAGTTCCCTATTGTCATCCCTCTAAGCATATACTAGTGTATGGCCTATTACAAAGATGGATAAAGAAGGGTGCAAAGGTGTGGTGACCAGTCTGGACCTTTCAAGCCGAAGATGTATTTGAGCTTCTCGTAGTTGGGGTCTGCTAGCTGAAAATGTATTCAATGGCATATCTCATTTTTGTACTTTTTAGATAATAAAGTTAAAGTAAAACCAAATTTTACTATATTGTAATTTTAACTCTATTATGAGATAGATGCTTATCTAACAAACACTTTGATAGACTACTGTCCGAATGGCATATCTCTGAGATGAGTCATCTTACTAGCGCAGTGATGATAAGTTGATATTCTGGGTTTTATGATCATGAACATTCTTTACCTTTACATGTAAGTCTATTGAGCCTCAGGAATAGTCACCATTGTATTATTTAGAAAGCAAATATTTGTAAAGCCTTATTCACAATTCTGTTATTGACTGTGCCAGTTTGTAAAGCTGTCTGTTTATGCAATGTCTTGTGTGTTTTTTAAAGAATTTTTCTGATATCTCAAGTTGTAAAAGCAGATCGTTTATATCCCATTTTAAGAAAGAGCCTCTTATTCATCCCTTTTGTTTAGATTTAGTCGTTGTGTTTAATCTGTGTCAAATATAAACTTTGTAAGTTATAAAAAATAGAATATTTTAATTCAAACTCTACCTACAAGATTTTGGTCATGCATATGTGTGTATTTATTTTCTCATTTTTCTTCTTTGAAAATTTATGCGGCTGAAGATAATTTGTTGGTAAGTTACTTTGGCCTTTGGGAACTTTTTTGTTTTGTTTTGAAATTGAACAGGACATGGTTTTCTTTCCTTTTTTAATTTTCTCTTTTGTTTTTATCCTCACTTTTTGCTTTGCTCTTTTTTACCTCTTTTTAAAAAAAAAGAAAAAATCACTTGCATTTAGGACTAAATATAAATTGAGCTAAACAGGTTTTTTTCTCCCTTTCTCCCTCTCCCTCTCATATGTTTAATGTGTTACTTCTTTTACTATTTTAATTTATCCTTCCCTTCTATTTTATTTGCAACTTTTATACCAGAAGGTTTGATTTTTGTTCTTATTGTCCTCCCCCATTCAATAAACATTTTTTTCCAACCAACTTTAAGATCAATGTAATTATATGAATTAGTGTACATTAATTTAGTTAGGAAAAGCACTAATCATTTATCTGATGGCCAAAGTTACAATATTGGTTCATTATTCAAATCTCCCTTGCTTTGTTCAACCTTTCCTGTAAACCTTGTGTTGTGGCTCCCTCTTCAGATAAACACCAAGCTTTCATCATCATAATGTTACTAGTATTACCACTCGGTACTGCAATCAAAAGAATACTAAGAATATTATGGAAGGAAAGATACCGAAAGAAGATGTGCTAGATGAGACTAGAGTAGATAGATTTTGATAAAAACTAAGAAAAAGGCATATGAATTTATTAAGACATCTAAATTCACTCAAAAGTATAGAACATTTAGCCCTAACTTGAAAAGTAAATGGTAAAAGAAGTAGAGGTAGACAAAAAATAGCCTATTTAGATATTCTAAACAGATGGGCAAGAATTCAGTCCATTATCCTGAAGGTAGTGCCAATATTGCATAACATATTTTCCTGAAATCGAATTTATGTGATTATTGATGTTATAATGTTGTGCAAAATTTGAATCGTGAATTACAGAAAAATGAGTGAGCACTCTTTTTAAAAGATTTAATGAGGGTATACATAATGTAGGGCTGTGTCTAAAAATAGAAATCTTCCATTTTGTGTTCCTCAGCAGCCTGAAACCTGTGAGTTTATGTTGGAGAAAATTTGAAATTATGAATTACAGAGAATGACTTGGCACTTTTTACAAATGGTTGAGGATGTACATAATGCAGAGCTATGTCTAAAAATAGACTGACGAGTGACGACCCATGTGTCTCAAATGACTGTATTTATCATTCTCCTCAGGCGTCTGGCACTTGGTTGTGTTTTGCCAATCCCTCTAATACAAACATATTGGAAAGACAAAAGTGACAGACGCCCGATGAGAGCGACTAATACAGTCCTCTGAGACACATGTGTCGGAAGAGATGATCATGCTTTCATGTAGGGCGATCCAATAAGATATAAAGCTCCCACGGTTGAGCTGTCCAAATTAACCTCCAAACATTTTCCTTTTCTGCTCCTCACCAGCCTGTGACTGCAACGGCCTGTCTGAGACCTGTGTCTTTGATGAAGAATTGTACCGCAGGACTGGCCACGGAGGACGGTGCACCGACTGCAAAGAAAACACCGATGGTATTCACTGCGAGCTGTGCAAGGCCAACTTCTGGCGAAGCGGTACCCAGTGTCTACAGTGTGCCTGCAACCCGATTGGTGAGAACTGCGAGAATCCATAACCCACAATACTTTAACAATACGATCTGTTGGTTGGTTTAAAGACCAGTGGTGGGGCTCATCATCTACTTTGTTATCTATCCCTTGAAAGAAAGCCCCTCATGTTTCAGTTTTCTTTATTAAAATTCTATGGATTTAAAACTGATCAAATTGGAAAGACCTCTCCCCTTACTTGACAGAAGCCCCCTATATCTTTGTAGTTTTAGCAAAATTAGATGGATTTAAAACTAATCAAAATGTAATTTCTCTTTCTCTCACTTCACAGAAATCCTACATCTCCTCGTAATTATGTTTACTAAAACTTGAATAGATTTAACACTGATCAACTCACTTGAAAGAATTAGAAAGCACCCCATCTATTCGAAGGTGTTTTTTTTTTAGTAAAACTCAATGTTGGATTTAAAACTGATCAAGTTATTCTCTCAATTGAAAGAAAGCACTCCATCTATTTGTATTTTTTTTTTCAGTAAGACTCCACGGATTAAAAACTGATTTAATTGAAAATGACTTATCCTTTCACTTAAGCCCCTATGTCTTTGTAGACTTCTCCAATAAAGCAGCTCCATGGATTAAACACTTTGGAAATGATTTCTCCTCTCACTAGAAAGACCCCCCCCCCCAATTCTGTGAAAGTTTCTTCACTAAAACACAATGGATTGATCATATTGTAATGACTTCTCCTCTCACTTGAAAGAAAGCCCCTATGTCTTTGTAAATTTCTCCAATAAAACTCAATATCCTCTCACGGTGGCCCCCATTCTGTCCTAGGCTCCGTGTCGCTCCAGTGTGACGACCAAGGTCAGTGCCGGTGCAAGCCTGGCGTTGGCGGCCAGCGCTGTGACCAGTGTCTGCCAAACTTCTACGACTTTGGAGAGGATGGCTGCGTGTAAGTCGCTTTTAGAGATACATTCTGTAGATCTAAATATTGATCAGTTTAAAATTATTTTTTGCAATTTGATTTTTTTTTTAGTTCTACCTGTAGACACCTTTCTTGCCCTAACTCAAAAGTTTTTGAGGAATCCTCTTCACATTTGTTGTGTAAACTTCTTTTAAAGTATTGACACTAACAACACTTGTACAAAAGCGCATTCTGCGTACAACCTCTTGATATATGCATATTTTGATGTATATATTGTAGGGGGTATAAAATGATGGAAGCTTTGAGAAGCAGTTATAAAATGTATGTAGCAGATTCTTCATTTTTGTTCAAAGAGAAAGAGCTAAATCAAAATACCAAACAAATATGATGAGGCACTTTACACAACAATATGGCTCAGTTTAAAGTGTTTTTATTGTTAAGAATATAAAATAAAAATTTATTTAAGGATTGTTTTCCCTTGTTAACCTTGAATCAAAACTAAGAAAGCACAATATAGTGCATTGGTCTACCGATGGGGAGGTCTGCAATTCTCAAAAACCAATGATCAAAAATGTATATCTCTGATTTTGTCCCCTACTGTTTAGGTTAATGTGAGTATAATGTGACGACTGAGACAGGGGTCCTGGTCTCCTCACCTTGTATCGTGTGTGGCAGCACAATAAATTGTCAGATATCAATTTTGGGGCCCTTCCACGATATAGCATACACATTGCTGATGTTTTGTGTAAAACTCAAATGAAAAAACAAGCAAACAAACAACAAAGTGCTGTTTCTATATCTGTGTATCTGTCTACCCTCAGAGCGTGTGAGTGTGACCCCTCTGGCAGCCTGGACAACACCCCGAGCTGCGACTCCGACACTGGCAGGTGTAGGTGCAAGGACAACGTTGACGGACGCAGATGTGACAAGTAAGTTGATTTGTTTGCATAACTTTGTCGTCAAAAGCTTGTCAGTCGATCAGTCTGTGCAGGATTTTTTTTTTTATTATTTTTTTTTTGCATTCATCAATTAATTAATTTGATTAATATTTGTGTATAGATCTCACGAAATTATGTATCTAGTTGTGCATTACGGAGTACTGAAATACAGAGATCAGGGCAGAAAATATTATCGTAGTTGTTTTGTAATAGCGCAACTATTTCAAATCTTTCAGATTATTTCTCCATTTCAATAACTTTTCATGGTGTTTGTCTTTTTTGTGTGGCTAAGTTTGAAACTACATAAATTAATTGTTCATAAACTGCCATGTTGTCAATGTGCTACCGTTTTGAAATAATTACTTTTTGACTCTTTTAAGACAATCAATAAACACTGTTTTATGTCCTTATTTCTGCTTCATATTGGACACAAGTTTCCAGTAAGATAAAGCAAAAAGCTAGTGAACCCTATTTTTAATCTGAATGTTCAGTGAGATAGATCTCATTTTCACTTTTATAACACTTGATTTTGGCTTAAGTCTCACTTATAATTGTAGTACCATGACGAAATGTCCTCATTTCACTGTACTGTATCGTTGAATGACAGGTGCAAGCCGGGCTATTTTGGCCTGAACCCAGACGACCCATTCGGCTGCATCTCATGCTTCTGCTACGGTCATTCGTCAGAATGTTCCTCGGCTGACGGCTATTACGCACACAACATCACCAGTGATTTTGACACAGGTGGGCCAGCCTTTGCTTGTTGAAGGTCCTTTTTATCTCCACATCTCTGTCTCATAGTCTTTGTGTCTCCATTCTCTGTTTGTCTCTCTGTCTGTGTCTGTCTATTCCTCGGCTGGCATTTATTACGCACACAACATCACCAGTGACCTTTGATACAAGTAGGGCAGCCGCTGTATCACACTTTTCTTTCTTTCTGTGTGCCCTCTGTCTGTCTGCCTGTCTATCTGTCTCTCTATTAGACTGTCTCTCTGTCTCTCTGTCTCTCTGATTCTCTCTGTCTGTCTGTCTTCTCTCTTTCTCTCTCTCTCTCTTCTCTCTGTCTGTCTGTCCCTCTCTCTCACTCTCTGTTTTGCCGTCTGTCTTTATATCATGCCTTTGCCATTCTGACCCCCTCTCATAACTTAAAGTCTGGAATATTCCTGTCTAACTGTCAGTTCCCCAGAAGTTTAGATAATCCAGGCACATTTGTTTAGTTTTCATGATAATCCTGTTATTCAAGAATGAACAATCCCAATGTATTTGCAAATTATCCATTCTTTTTTTTTTTTTGTAGCGGTTAAAATATTACTATTTTTCTGCTTCCTTAGAGTCAAGCTTTCATTATGTCTTTTTTTTTTCTGTTTCCCCCTGCAGGAAACCAGGGCTGGACTGCAGTGGACGAGAGGGGCTCTGAAGTAGCTTCTCAGTACCACGGCATCTCAAAGAGTTTCACTATCAAAGGCCTCAACGAAATTCTGTACTTCTCGGCCCCAGGTATTGATTTGCATCTGTGTCGATTATGTAACCTTTTTTTTAAACACTTAGGCCTGTCCTATTTTTCTGATGGTTAAAGTTTCAAAATCGTGATCATATGCCTATTTTAATTATTGTAAAAAATTGCCATCATTTTAAAACAAAATTTCAAATTGTCATAAGAATAGGCAGAATATTAAATTCTCTAGGTAGTTAAAATGTTATGGTTTCTGTCTTTATATTGCAAGGTAGCAGAAGTGCTGAGAGAGGTTAAAGAAAAAAATGACCACAGTAATCTTTGTCCATGTTTTTAATTAGAAACTCTATTCATGTTAAGAGTCTGCTAGATTACAGATAGTAGACAATATTTTCACTAGAGTCACTAACCGAAACAAAGCACTTCTAGTAACATGAATGCTTGTGGTGATGCTGATGATTTTGAATGATGATGGCGATTGTAGTGATGGTGATTATGATGGTGATGTTGATGATGATACTTACAATTTATTGCTAGTTTAACAAACAAACAAAAATCTGAAACGTATACCTTTATTGTCGAAAGACACAGTTTATTTTCATGGCTTTCAATATTTTCTTATCCTTTCTAGCCCGTTACCTTGGAGACCAACGCTTCAGTTATGACCAGTATTTGACCTTTGACCTGTTCATGATATCTGGGAGGTACAGGGGTATGAGGTCGGACATTGTCCTGGAAGGAGGAAATGGTCAGAAGATTTCCATCCACATGTACGCCCAGGGAAACCAACTTCCAACGGTGGGCGTAAAAAATACATTCACCTTCCGCATCCATGAGCACCGAGACTACATGTGGTATCCGCAGATGAATGCGGTGGATCTAATTGGCTTGCTTAGCAACTTGACAGCCATTAAAATCAAGGGCACTTACAACAAGACTGGTGAGTTAACCCATAATTTTGTATTTTTGACAAGCAA
>RQTK01000906.1:3993-17785 GCA_003991915.1 Elysia chlorotica
TATAATGTAACATTAGATAGGATAATGTGAGATGGAATATGTAAAGATCAAAAGGTATTATACAATATCAGATATATTAAGTTTCATAACTACGTAAAGGAAGTACAGGATATATTGTCAGATGTTGCGGTATTAGTATTAGACAAATATTGCGATAAGAAGATGAGAATGAATTAATGTTTTTCTCTTCCTCTCATTCCTTGGGGATATCTATAGTTGCATTAAAACATTTTTGGGATATCTAGAGGCCACATTGTTACCGTCTTTGGGATATCTAGAAATCACATTGTCACAACCTCGGGGATATCTAGAGATCGCATTGTCACAACCTCGGGGATATCTAGAGGCCACATTATTATGAGCTTAAAGATATCTTGGGATCACAATTGTGTACCTCGTGGATGAAGTTAATTCATAATCATATAGCGCATGTACTAACCTCTGGAACATCCTGAATCTGACCTTGTTCTATACTAACCTTCGGGGTATTTAGAGGTGGCGCCACACATGTACACAGCCTCGTCCAGGTACTGCTTCTCCCCCGACCCTGGCATGAAGGTTGGAGTGAAGGAGCGCATGTTACCCGGTTTGTCAGGGCGCAGGAAAACCAGGTAGTTCTCGTTTAGGGTCAGGCTCGTCCCTTCGCAATGTCCTGGGATGTGTCCTGGGGAGGGGGTTATGGTGGAGAGAGGTGTAAAAGTTCCTGAATCATAATGGATTTAATACGGTGTTCAAATTCAAAAGCCAGGTTCGCCCCTTCGCAAAGTCCTGGGATGTATCCTTGGGAGGGGGTTGTGGTGGACAGAGGTGTAAAAGTTCCTGAATCATAATGGATTTTATACGGTGTTCAAATTCAAAAGCCAGGTTCGTCCCTTTGCAATGTCCTATAGATGTATCGTAGACGAGGAAAGGTTGGGTTGGGTGAGGGGTATGGTGGAGGGAGGGGTTATAGTTCTAGATTAGTTTTGCATCTGTCAGATTTCTAGACTAGATTACTTTTGCATCTGTCAGATTTCTAGCAAAACCATAATATATGGTATAATGCTTAAATTCTAAAGTCAGCTTCGTCGCTTCGCAGTGTCCTGGGGATGCGTCCTGGACGCGGCAAGGTTAGGGGGAGGGTTTGTTTGTTGTTACTTTGCGTCCAACGTCAGCACTATATAGGATATATTGTGGTTCGTTTTCACAATGCCTGGGGATGTCTCGTGAGGGAATCAAGGTTGGGTCGAGGGGTGGGGGATCGTTGGTTAGTTTTACATCTCTTAGCTTTTTAGCAACAGTATTAAAATGGCAACTGATCTTCCGGGACGGCATATAAAAGGTACATGCCACTTTGACATTTGCATATGAGTGTATTTGTTAGATAAGAATCTATCTCATGGTGACGTTAAAATCAAGGTGCGCCGATGTTTCTTTACTTACATGTGTTGTTTTTTTTAATCAAGGATAGATTTGTAATACTAACATAGGAATTCCTATTCGCACCTTCGTCCTGTCATAAACTATGAAAAAATGAGAAAAATCTTTCTGCTTTCTCAGTGACGATGTGCGAGGTGGATGAAAGGCACCAGCTCAAATTCTAACTGCGAATCTTGTGTTAATCGGTCAACTTTGTTGTCCTTTCCCTTTCTTTCTATCCTTATCCCTTTCCCTCTTTTCCAATCTATTTGTCATCTCTCTCTCTCCCTCTTCTTCTCTCTCTCTTCTATCTCTCTATCTATCTATCTATCTGTCTATCTATCTATCTATCTGTCTTTCTATCTATCTATCTATCTATCTATCTATCTATGTCTTCTATCTATCTATCTATCTATCTATCTATCTATCTATTTATCTATCTATGTCTGTGTCTCTGTCTATGAAACTAAATCCCTATCTGCCTTTCCACGCCTCTCTATTTTGCTTTTGCATGGCGTCTTTCTCACTCTCTCTGTCTCTGTGTATTTATCTATGTATGTCTCTCTCTCCTTCTCTCTCATCGCCTAAGTAGCTGTCCTTCATCACCTCACACTACCTGCTTGGTTAGTCAAAGTGCAATGACCGAGAGACAGAGAGAGAGAGATGGGGAGAGGTGGAGGGAGACGGAAAAACAGAGAGAGGAACAGAGAGATACGGGAATGGGGATGAGATGTAGAGAGAACTGATAGAGAGTCAGATAGAGAGGGTTGGAGAGAGGTGGAGAAAGCTGGAGGGACAGACTGATAGAGTTGGAGGGAGAAATGGAGAAAAAGAATGTTGGATGAAGAGCTCTGAAAACATCTTCACAATTCCATCTTGTTTGTATTGTTTTTGGCTGTCAGCCGAGAATCAGCATGGAAGAGAAAGACAGTACTATGCTACATAACATGGCGGTTTGACCAAACAGTAGCTGACTGTCTGTTGGTGCCAGGTCTGGGTTTGTTCTTTCGCCAGTCAGATAATAATGTCACACTGTTTGTTGGTTTTTGTTGTACGATTTTTGTCCGGAAAACGCCTGGTTTGAGAAAGAGAGAGAGAGAGAGAGAGAGAGAGAGAGAGAGAGAGTGAGTCAGAGAAATAGAGGGATACAGAAAGAGAGGAGGGATAGAGAGGGAAGTTAGTGGGACTAAGACACAATAATATAAAGTTGGAGGGACAGAAAGAGAGAGAAGGAGAGACTCAGCGAAATAAGCAGGCGGGGAGACAAAAAATAATGTAAGCATGTATAGAGAAAGTGAGAGAGACAGAGGCCGAAACAGAGAGATAAATAGAGTGAGAGAGACAGAGACCGAAACAGAGAGATAAATAAAGTGAGAGAGACAGAGACGGACTCATAGAGAAATAGAGAGTGAGAATACTATTTTTTAAATTAAAAAAAAGAGACGGGGACAATATTATGTCAAAGTGGCCCTTGTACTGGTAACGGTGAGCTATAGTGAGCAGCTCTTGAATATTCCAACAACGCCACAGCCCATTGCTCAGGGGCTCTGTGGGATAAGATAATATTTACCTTTGAGCATCGATCAGTGTATTTCTACCATTCGGCCTCCTCTCGCCCTTTGTGGGGTGATTTTTCATCGCCAATAGATGAAAACAAAACGTCATTGTCCATTCATAATAATGGATTTATTGGATACGATAACAATGCTGCCACGAATACATGATGATGAGAAAAGAATAAGAGCTTTAATTGTTTTGTTTTGTTTTTTTTTCGAATATGGTGCGATTCAATCACGTTCAGTTGATAGCGTTTTTGACTGACTAACAAGATACACAAGATTCGAATCTAGACTGGTGTCCCGCTACCCCTATAAGATTCTTCGGTTGACAAATCTGGTGGATGCAAAACTTAAAAAAAGTAAAACGAATGCTAGATTGTAGGTCTTTACAGAAAACACAGAAGTAAATGTAAACAGAGATTCCTTTTATTTTCCTTCCTGTTCATTTTAATTCTGAATCAAGGGCTACTCTGTGGCCAAAGTAGTTCTTGTTCTGAACCTAATGCAAGAAGCTGCCAAGTCTAGCATAATTATCACGTAATCGGTGGTAACAACACTGTCTCAACGCCTGCTGGTGTCTGAAGGCGTCAAGATACTGCCAGACAAGTAACTATGCAGTCCACCACTGTCTTGACACGCCCAGTCATCATTCATTACCAAACAACATACCTTCCTCTCAGTCGCTACAAGTCTCTCTCTTCTCAGAAATGTAAATCTGGATTCTTAGTAACGTTCCCTCAGCCGTTACAATATTGTTTTGTTCCTTTGAGACATTAAGATATCAGTGGACCATCAAGATATGGGTGAACAGTTAAGATATCGGTGGACCATCAAGATATTAGTGAACAATTAAGATATCGGTGGACCATCAAGATATTAGTGAACAATTAAGATATCGGTGGACCATCAAGATATGGGTGAACAATTAAGATATCGGTGGACCATCAAGATATTAGTGAAACATCAAGATATCAGTGAGCCATCCAGATATAAGTGATTTGAAAACCATCAACATATCAGTAAACCATATATCAAGATATCAGTGAACCATCAAGATTTGAGAACCATCAACATATCACCGAACTATCAACATTATCAGTAAACCATGTATCAAGATGAAAGTGAACTATCAAGATTGGCGAACCATCAATATATCACTGTATCCCGACCACGATAGATTAAGGTAACGTATGCTGCTAAGATGAACCAACCAACTTGTATCGAGATTACAAAAGATTAAGACAGAGTGTTAACAGTTCTTTTTTTATTCATTGCAGTAACAAGCCTCTAACATCACCCCACAATAGATAAAAGCTGCGTGTTCACATCTTTCTCTCAATCATAGATCATAACGTTCCTCTTACTCAGCAGTGCATCGTGCACAAGTTTTACAGTAGCTTAAGATAATCACATTTCTCTTATGGTTGCCATAAACCTTAAACAGAGAGAGAGAGAGAGAGAGAGAGAGAGAGAGAGAGAGAGAGAGAGAGAGAGAGAACACAGAGAAAATAGACTGAGGCAGAGAGAAGCGGTTAATTTAGAGAGAAATAGAGAGGCATGCATGAGAATTAAAGTGAGAACGAGACAATAATTATAGTAACAAGACTGAGAGACATACACATTGAGGTCTATGTAGGTAAAGGTAGAGGATAGAGAAGGCATGAAGGATGCCATTGTGGTACTGACAGCGACTTGGCTAGTACGTAAGAAAAGATAAATGACTATCAGTCACAAAGCTCTAGGGCTGCTGGTCCGGCAATGTTCATTATGGTATGGTTTAACTGGTCAGTGAAAGAATTTAGCTAGAGACAGTATGTTGGCCTCCTATATCTGTTGGGTGTTCTGTAATGTCTTGCATCAGTGAGATTATACAAGAATAATTGAAATTATCACTTTTTATAAACTAAAAGTTTACAAAATAGTAACGTTTTCATTGTGATCTCACGCTCGTTGATCTGTCTGTCTGTCTGTCTGTCTGTCTGTCTGTCTGTCGATCTGTCTGTCTGTCTGTCTGTCTGTCTGTCTGTCTGTCTGTCTGTCGATCTGTCTGTCTGTCTGTCTGTCTGTCTGTCTGTCTGTCTGTCTGTCGATCTGTCTGTCTGTCTGTTCTCTCTCTCTCTCTCTCTCTCTCTCTCTCTCTCTCTCTCTCTCTCTCTCTCGTCTTCTTATCCTCCCTTTTCCGATCTCCCTCCCTATCTCTCTCAATCTCTTTCTCTATCTCACTTTTTCTATTATAATATTATATTTTATATATACACCCGTCTCGCACTATCTCACTCTCTCTCCCTTTTTCTCTGTGTGTATCTATCTATCTTTCTCTCTTTTCCTTTCTTACTTTATTTTTTTCTCTCTTTTTCAATTTATCTCCATCTCTTTCTCTCCTTTCATCTCTATATTTATCCTTTCTCGTTCTCTCCCTTATCTCTCGCTCTTTCATTCCCAATCGAGCAACTCTTCACAAAACTAGTTAGATCTCTCTCACTTCCAACTGTGCAGTAACATAAAAAGTAATGAAAAAAATCTCCAAAAAAGATTATTCTGCGCAAAACTAAAATTCTTGTGGCTTCTGTTATGTCTGTCTCAGGTCTAATATAATCTTTGATCTGTATCTTGTTTCGTGAACCTCAAACAACAAAACACGATTAATGTTATTATGCATACATTATAGGCTACACACAAATTATGAAATTTCTCTTAGACTGAAAACCAGAGACACGTAAGTTGTCTAGCGCCTCGCTTACTCTAGTGTATCATTCTATTAACGGTATCAATCTAATGTAGTGTACCAACATAAAAGCCGGTTACGTAATTACTATTTTACCCATGTAACAAATGGGAAAACCCACACAGCCATGCTCTGGTGTGATGGTTCTACTGGTCCTGGTCCCATGGGAGAGCCATTAGTGATGGTGGAGGCCAGAGGGAGGGCGACTGAAAGGTAATGGAGGGCCAACAAGGCCCGTCTAGGTAGACTTTGGCATGCAACAACCATATCAGCCGCACAGAGATGGAGGGATGGTGAGATGGAGAGATGAATAAATGGAGAGGTGGAGAGATAGAGAGATTTGGTCGAAAAAAAGGGGAAAGGGTTTACTTGAAAAAAATGGATAAAGGAATGAGTTCATGGTAATTAAATAGAGATGGTGAGGAGGAAGAGTGATAGAAAGGTTGTTTGAAGGATTAGCTTTTTGTAATGATATAGAGTTTTTTTAAGGGATCGATTGTGGTTGTGCCATAGAGATGGTGATTATTCAGAGGTGCGATGTGATAGAGAGATGGCAAGAGAGAAGAGTGAAAATGTTGGTTGTGAAAATGAATTTGTGGAAGTTGATTGTGCATTCGTAAAAAAGCAATAAAATAGATATAATACAAATGCTCACATGTGATGTATCATAATTATTTAGGTATTTGGTATAATTGCGCTCAGTTTCGAAAGTTTTGAAAAACCAAAAACGCATTGCTAAAATTAAAGTCTTTTAGCTTTACTTTTTCTCTCAGAAATATACCATAATTTTTTCACCTACCCTATTGGAAACGATCATGATTTTTTTTCCACTAAACAAGGATCTCATTAAAAGCTAACGTGATTGGATTGTTTGGGCAAGTTTTGTCAGTTAAGTTCTTCTGTATGCCTTTAATCAAAGAGATTGTCCTTCCTTATATGTATTCAATTAGTTCATTCCAAACGTGATTGGATTGTTTGGGCAAGTTTTGTCAGTTTAGCAATTAACTTTTCTCTGTGTGCCTTTAATCAAAGGGAATTATTTCATCATTGATTTTAAATTAGTTCAATCCAAGAGCGACGATCTAAGCAGAGAACATGAACTTGCTATTAATATGCTTCCCACGTCCTCTTGACTCTCAAGTTGATGAAAACTATCTCACAGAGCGCGGGGCAAAAATGCCATAGGGCACGGCGAAATTCGTCCCAAGATGATATTCACCAAAGTTCTGAGCAAGTATTTTGGGCTTGACTGTATGGAATAAAACCAGAAGGTGTAATGCCTAATAATTTATTAGGTCTCTAATAACACAGAATGCGCTTGCATTGCAGCATTCCAGATACAGGCATAGTGAAGAGTAACATAAAGCCGGCAAACAGGCATCTGGGATGGTGCAACCTGCTGGTCGGTAGCTGATAAATGTATTATTTACTCTCAATGCAATCTTTATATGAAAAAAGTAAACGTCTGTTATAGCTCATCTTTCATCTAACAAAAGGCCGAGGCGACCCAATGGTAGAGCATGTGGCTTTTTTCGGCATGTTCCGGGTTTCATACCCGATCAGGACGCACTGTTCCCCTGTGATTGGCTCCGTGCGGATGTCATGTGACCAGCTGAGATAAAAGTCATGGCATCTCCGCTCTGTGTATTTCTGACTGCACGTATCAAATTGTCAGACTTAATAACCTCCAGAACCGTCGCCCTATAGGGTCCTGTTTAGGGACCCTACAGACTTTAAACTAGGTTAGACATTTGCTGTTTTTCTGCCAGATAACCTCCATGTAGGCCTGGTAGGAATTAACACCGTTCCTGATTTGATAGCACAATCGGATTCCATCCCTTATTATACTAAGTGGGGTCGGTGTCAGCATAATGTAACCCACTAAAATCCTGGTAACCACGCTTTGTTTCAGGCAAAGTAAAGTTGTCAGAAGTTAGTCTTGAGACTCGTCTGCGATATAGTCTAATCATTGAAGTTGGACATTAAGAAACTAACAAACAAGCTGCTCACACTGACAGACACAATGCCTAGGGAGCTCACTGTCTCTACCTATGAGCCAGTAGACGGGTCTCACTGATACCAGGTCATTGCTCTCCTCATGTGTTAATCAAACCAGATTCCAGAATGTCCAGGTAGATCCACAGTGTACAATCATCACGTGCTACAGAAACAGATTGATCCGATTGTGGTCTTGTGGAATGTGAAACTAGCATGAGGGGTGAGCTGAACCGAGCAACTTTGGTTTACATGTAGTGGTTACTTAACAGGTATTATTGTGTAGCGTAAACAAAAACTCTGTTTTTCTCCCTCTCCTCTTCCTACCGCCTCCTCTTCCCCCCTCCTCCTCCTCCTTCTCCTCCTTGTTCATGATCTTCTTCTTCTTCTTCTTCTTCTTCTTCTTCTTCTTCTTCTTCTTCTTCTTCTTCTTCTTCTTCTTCTTCTTCTTTTTCTATTCCTCCTTCCGTATGCGTGTTTACCTTCCTCATCTTCCAATAATCCTTTCTATATGTAACCTAACCGAATCTGAATTTACTTCTGCTCAAAATTGTTTCTTAACATCATAAGCTGCATTCCTTTAATAAGGCACATAACGCGATAAAACATCTAACAATCAATCTATCAATCCACCAATCAATCATTTAGCTTTCACATTTCCCCCAAAACTAAGCTTCAAAATAGTTAATGCTTATTAATGTAAAGCTAGAAAAAAGCTCGGTATTTTATTTTGGCAAAATTCATTGACATAGAGAAGAAGTGAGGTTAGAAAAAAAATACATAAACAGCAGCAATACTGATTGAATTAACAAAACCGAACATTAAGTCTATCACAAATGTTGTGTGCTATAATATTATTAATGTATCAGAAAAATATCCCGCCCTGCTCGGAGAGTGACTGAATGTTCCCCAGGGATGGATGGATGGCCAGTCAGGATATTATGGAGACCTTATTAAATTAATGATTATGTAGACACCAACTAGAACTGAGGGACAAAAAACCAACAATGTTATCAATGTTATCTTAACACTTAAAACACTTCGGCTTTGTTGAGCCTTCATCAGGACACAGAAAATGAAGTCATGGTTTCCCAAAGGTCCCAAATGTCACAAGGCGTCACCTCACAGTCACAAAAAACAACAAAGTTCAATCGAACTTAGTTCAAGATAGCTTGCTGGTTGTTTGATCTCTTAACGTTTAACATCAGCAAACAGAACTAGGCTACATCCAGGATGGGTGTCTAGACTAACGTCTCAAATTTTCACAAACTGCGACAGAGAGGCTGAGCGGGCCAGAAGACGAAGGCATAACTTTTTGTGTCATTGTGAGGTAACGAAAGGTCACTGGTGTGGGTGTGACCGCCGCAAAGATTTGTGACTGTCGGGCGGAGCAAGTGACAGCGGCTACTTTTACTAGTTTAACCAATTACTGCCGACCTAACTCACTAGTGTCACTGGAAATAGGTTGCAATCTGGGCCAAACAACTGAAGCTGTTGGGGAAAAATCCCATGGGAAACAGTTTACAGCTCCGTGGCTGTCAAGACGATAATTCACAGAATAGAAAATAGGTTATTGTTTGGAGGGGTTGATACAGTTTGTAACACAAGGGAGGGGAGGGGTGTTACATGATTCTCTCCGTATGGAAAAGACACAACAAAGACATAACCGCAAATAATCATTAGATTGAGATGATAGTGAATTAACTTGGGGTGTGAGAGGAGATGCTGGTAGATGAGATTTTGAACAATTTGTGGGATTCAATTGAGATGAATGCGTTACTTTCTCCTTGTTTGTTGTTTTTATTGCTTTGTTTTCTTTTGTTTTGTAAGTTCTGTGGTGCGGTTAATACAAACAAGTTTTAAAAATTATCTCGTTAGCACTCTACATTTCATAGCAGTGATTGTTTTTTTCTTCCTTTTACGTTGAGTTCCTTTTGCTTCATGTGACGACCTTCATTATGAACTGGTGCGCTGTTGAAATATTTTTTTTTATCTAATATGTTTTAATTTCTCTTAATGGTCACGAAATAAACAAACGCCTTGTTACTCTCACTCCCTGGCCGATCCCTTACCACCACAGGCTCCACAGTCTATCATGGCTGGAACTCTCTTCCCACTCGCCAACTGCAGCAACCCGTCTTGGACTTTGGTTCTGACGTCATATCTGGTGTCTGCTTTTCCCGCATCCTCTCCTGATGCTGATTCTTGGGTTTCCATACCCGCATGGCTGCCGATCCTGCTCTCTTGGATGACGTAATCTGACTGTTATTCATCCTCAGCTTCGGACAGTCCTTCCTCACGTGAGTCAACTCTCCACAATGATAACATCCTCTACCATGAGTCGCTTTATTCCTACAATTCCGAGTAGAGTGACCAGGCTTCCTACAAATGTGACAAATGATCTCTTCCTCCTTGGAGCTGGAAGGCCTGTTTTGCTCACGAGTAATGCCTTGTCTCGCTCGGTCGCTCAGCTGTCTCTTGCGGGCCGTGAGGAACAATTCAGCGGACCTCGCCACTTCCTCAAGGTCAGCTAGTCTCCTTTCCCGCAGGTATGTAGACAAATCAGCCGGACTTGAGTCTAAGAATTGTTCTTTTACAAATAGGTCCCTGAGAGCCTCATATGTCTGTGGTGCTTCCGCCAGTTTCATCCATCGCTCTAAGTATGTCTTGAGGCGGACGATGAACATGCTTGGGTTTTCTCCCTCTTCTGGTGAACAAGTGCGGAAACGTTGCCTATATCCGTCTTCTGTCAGGTTATATCTCTTTTGCAGGACTTCCTTGACACGATCATAATCTGTGGCCTCGGTCTCTGAAAGACGACAAAACGCTTCTAACGCTCTTCCTGTCAGCAGTGCGGATAATGGTGTGCACCAGCTTTCCTTGGGCCATCCACTTGTGGTAGCGAATCGCTCAAACCGAAGTAGCCAAGAATCCAGGTCATCCTTTCTGTCCACAAAAGCCGGTAATTTAGGCATCTTGAATTTGAATGCTCTCCTTCATGGACCGATCTTGTGCTGCCTGATGTAAGGTTGTGTTCACTTTGCTGACTTGCCTGTGCTTGTATCCTTGCCAACTCTAACTGTGTCCTCATTTCCTCCATCTTTAGTTCTTTCTCAGCTTGAAGTTTAGCTTCTCGCTCTTCCCTTAGAAGTTTAGCTTCTCGCTCTTCCTTTTCAGCTTGGAGTTTGCGCAATTTATCCATTTGCTCAATAATAAATTTTTTCTTTTCATCTCCTCGTAACTGCAGTTCCTCAGCAAGTTCTTTGATTTCTTGAATGGACGACATTATGGAGCTTTAACAGCTGAGGGTGCGATATAAAGAAAGAGACGCTTCGAATACTGGCGCAAAACACACGACACGGTTTACGCAGAACACACTGACTCTAGATCTAACTTTAGATCTGATAAATTAGGCAAGCAAAACGCGTGTACCAGATATTAGCCGACGAAGGTTGGTAATCTAGATCTAGCTCTACGCTGGACCAATCTAGATCTCTAGATCTATACTTCTTCGATGCGTCGAACTTGTAGACTCTATCCCGGACGAGCCCCCAGTGTAACAGATTTGCTGGTGAGGTGGTAATCTGTTAGGCTCTGTTTGTCTAGGGGTATTAAAAATATTCACAGCCAATCACACGACTCGTCCGTAGAAAATAAATCCGAAGTCCGCAAGTAACAATTTCAAACTGTTTAATCCAACAAAAGGGCTATACTCTACAATGTTTGTAGGACGGCTCAATAGTACAATTAGACTCTGGACAATGTTGACTCTGGAAAACAATGTTGACTCTTGAAATGTTGACTCCTCCTAAATCTAATTAAGATTCTTATTTATACAAAATTTCGTCGAATCATCCAGAACAAGAATTACGTAAATCATAAGAGAATATTCTCGGTACATCTCTTTAGCAATTAACAACCAATCAGAACAAAGGTAAACAAGAGGTGACGAGGTGATTACTATTCTAGAACTAGCCGGAGGTTTCGAGAAGGGCTGTGTTCAGTAAGCAAAACTCACAATCAAATTCTTAGGCTTGAAATACAATCGTTATGCAAACAAACAAGGTAATGTACATACATCTAGTCAAACCGCTACCCAAAAGCTACGCACCTAAAAAGGGTGAGGAAATAAATAGATCAACTTATAGTACAATGCGTTACACTCATGATCTCTTTCCAATTGTGTGCAAGCTGCTGGTCGGTAGCTGATAAATGTATTATTTACTCTCAATGCAATCTTTATATTGGAACAAATTTAAAACGTAGGGTATAGATCAAATTTCATCTAACAAAAGGCCGAGGCGACCCAATGGTAGAGCATGTGGCTTTTTTCGGCATGTTCCGGGTTTCATACCCGATCAGGACGCACTGTTCCCCTGTGATTGGCTCCGTGCGGATGTCATGTGACCAGCTGAGATAAAAGTCATGGCATCTCCGCTCTGTGTATTTCTGACTGCACGTATCAAATTGTCAGACTTAATAACCTCCAGAACCGTCGCCCTATAGGGTCCTGTTTAGGGACCCTACAGACTTTAAACTAGGTTAGACATTTGCTGTTTTTCTGCCAGATAACCTCCATGTAGGCCTGGTAGGAATTAACACCGTTCCTGATTTGATAGCACAATCGGATTCCATCCCTTATTATACTAAGTGGGGTCGGTGTCAGCATAATGTAACCCACTAAAATCCTGGTAACCACGCTTTGTTTCAGGCAAAGTAAAGTTGTCAGAAGTTAGTCTTGAGACTCGTCTGCGATATAGTCTAATCATTGAAGTTGGACATTAAGAAACTAACAAACAAGCTGCTCACACTGACAGACACAATGCCTAGGGAGCTCACTGTCTCTACCTATGAGCCAGTAGACGGGTCTCACTGATACCAGGTCATTGCTCTCCTCATGTGTTAATCAAACCAGATTCCAGAATGTCCAGGTAGATCCACAGTGTACAATCATCACGTGCTACAGAAACAGATTGATCCGATTGTGGTCTTGTGGAATGTGAAACTAGCATGAGGGGTGAGCTGAACCGAGCAACTTTGGTTTACATGTAGTGGTTACTTAACAGGTATTATTGTGTAGCGTAAACAAAAACTCTGTTTTAAAAGCTTTGTTTTATAATCTGTCTTTTTCTCCTTCTCCTCTTCTTCCTCTTCTTCCCCCTTCTCTTTTCCCCCTCCTCCTCCTTCTTCTCTTCCTTGTTCTTTATCTTCATGTTCTTCTAATAATTCTTTCTATCTGTAGCCCAACCGAGTCTACTTCCCCATTGACTTGTCGGAACTATCAGATGGTGTTCGGTGGATCAGCGGAAAGGGGGGGGGGGGTTGGGGGAGGGGGAATTCTATCTCAAAATTGTTTCTTAACATCATAAGCTGCATTCCTTTAATAAGGCACAAAACGTCATAAACCATCTTATTAATCTATCAATCCACCAATCAATCATTTAGCTTTCACATTTCCCCCAAAACTAAGCTTCAAAATAGTTAAAGCTAGAAACAAATGTTCGGTCTCTTATTTTGGAAAAATTCATTGATTTAGAAAGGAGTGAAGGGAGTGAAATAGGATATAAACAGTAACAATTCTGATTGAATTAACAAAACCGAACATTAAGTCTATCACAAATGTTGTGTGCTATAATATTATTATATCAGTTTAATATCCCGCCCTGCTCGGAGAGTGACTGAATGTTCCCCAGGGATGGATGGATGGCCAGTCAGGATATTATGGAGACGTTATTATATTAATGATTATGTAGAAAACATATAGAACTGAGGCAAAAAAATCGACAAGATTATTTTAACACATAAAACGTTTCGGCTTGTTGAGTCTTCATCAGGGCAAAAAAAAATGAAGTCATGGTTTCCCAAAGGTCCCAAATGTCACAAGGCGTCACCTCACAGTCACAAAAAACAACAAAGTTCAATCGAACTTAGTTCAAGATAGCTTGCTGGTTGTTTGATCTCTTAACGTTTAACATCAGCAAACAGAACTAGGCTACATCCAGGATGGGTGTCTAGACTAACGTCTCAAATTTTCACAAACTGCGACAGAGAGGCTGAGCGGGCCAGAAGACGAAGGCATAACTTTTTGTGTCATTGTGAGGTAACGAAAGGTCAC
>RQTK01000906.1:25249-40543 GCA_003991915.1 Elysia chlorotica
ATAGATAGATAGATAGATAGATAGATAGATAGATAGATAGATAGATAGATAGATAGATAGATAGATAGATAGATAGATAGATAGATAGATAGATAGATAGATAGATAGATAGATAGATAGATAGATAGATAGATAGATAGATAGATAGATAGATATAGACACTTTAAAATAGTAGACAGCTTCGCTATCTCCGGTACATCTACCTATGATGCCACATTTATGCCGTAAATTGAATAACAGTTGTTTAATATCCATAGGTTTTGAAAACAAAGGTGAGCCTCTAACTTTCAATATATCTTTATGAATCCGATGTTATGGGATATATGATTATACAGCCTGTAAAAAATGTACACAATCTGTGTTCAAATAAATTATTTCGACTCACATGAGAAAAAAAAAGATTCACAAATACTAAAGCCTTTGAAAAGATCAGACGTAAAGTAATGTACAACCCATGAAGTAAGGGAGGGTTACATGATTAACATCAAAGAAATTCAAACTGCTTTTTAACCTCTACAATGGGCCTAAAGACTGCTACGAAGAAGGGGGAAAAGCTGGATGATATTGATAATATAAAAAGCCTTCCTAAAAAGAGTTGGTGGGGAATTAATCTTTCGATCAAACATACCACTTGCTGAATTGAAAAGTCTAAACCTCATAAAAAAATAAATTAAAAAAAAAAGGCCTGTGTTCAACATAATATCCACACTAATCCATGTGACAGACATATAATTAATGATCCTCTATTTAACAACTAACCTAATTATAACTTATAAAGGAAAAGTTCTCCTTATCCAAACATTTATAGAACGTAATATTTTGTATGTTACATATATATGCGTCCAAGGAAGGCTAATGGATTGCGAATAGTTCATTGCTAAATACCAATACTACCCCAACGTGCCGCTAGACTTTAACCTCATCTATAATGCAATCCCTCGAAAAATGATTAAAAATGTCGAAAACTTCAGACAACTTAATTTTAAGACCATTAATATAGCACAACTAGGGGTAAACGGTTTTGAGCCCTTAATCAACGGATATGAATAATCACACGCTTCTTCACTCTATGAAAAGAAATTCCAAATTAATTTGAATATAAAAGATTGAATGTTGGATATGGATTGCACTAAGAAGACCAGACTCCGTGTTATGCACTGGGAAATATTAAATAATATTTACTCTACATCTATACTTATCCACAAGCTGAGAATAAAAAGTAACAACTGCAAAGAATATGATTTTATCGAACATTTTTTCTGTAGTTGTCTGTTAGTATAACCATTATGGAAAGAAATTGAAATTAAAACTTATTTTGTATACAGGGTTCTGGCACATACATTCGGTGGCGCTCATAGATGTATTAATGTAACTCTAAATATTATGTAATGTTCTAACCTCTGGAGTGAGTAACGGGGAACTTGCAAGGCCAGACAGCGAGTAAGTGTCCGCAGAGGGATCTCTGGTGTCCGCGATCTTATGTAACGGAAGCCCGCAAACTGATACTTAAATATATGTTATAGAATGAGTCTATAGGGATACCCGATACGTGGTCGCCGTATAGGATCCCTCATAGGAATCTAGGAGACGTTTAACCCAGAGAGAGAGAGAGAGAGAGAGAGAGAGAGAGAGAGAGAGAGAGAAGTGAGGAGCTATAAAAAGAGTTCGATACACGATAGTTTCCCCCCCCCCCAACAACCCTGCTTGGCTGTCCGGATGGATCCCATTACGGACTTAATATACCTGTCAATCTTAATCCAAAAAATAAACCTATTAGTGTACATTTTCTTACACTTATTTGGCTAACTGCTAACTTTTTGTATTTGCTTGAGTTGCCCAGTGTGCCCGTTAGTCCGGACGTCAATGACTCAAAAAGATATATATAATACATATAATATATAGTATACTATGACATCACCACGAGCAACTCGCCACGTGCAGAGACTGACCTCAGTCACTCATCTGTTGGGTTGTTGTTGTTTTTTGTGTGTGGAAATTTGATAATGGTTGTTTGGTTTGTTTTTGTTTAGGTGTTAGGGTTTTGTTGTTTGTTTGTTGTTGTTTTTTTGTTGTTTTTTTTTTTGTTTTTTTTTTTGGGGGGGGGGTATTTTATTTGGGAGGGAAAAGGGCGTGTAATCTGAATTTGTTTTTAAATACTCCTTTCCTACAAACACTATGACAAATAGTCTTTAATTTGGAACTAATACACAATTTTATAATTTTTCGAGTGGAATTTACTTTTGGAGTAAAGAGATGGTGAGTCCTTGTCAATGTTTGTCTAAAACTACGAGAAGTCCGGTAGAGAGAAAGTTATAAGAATAAAAATATGCTAATGATTTTATTCTGGTTTGCTGTTTACCAAGCGACTCTGTCTTTGTGTTTTTCCTAATCTACAGGTTTATGATCCGTGATTAAATGTTTACGATTAGTTTCCTGGATTATAAAAAACGAAGAAAATGAAAGCACCAGCTGAGAATGGAGTCCAGGAACTCTAACTCGTAATTGCAAAGCTCTAGCGACTGAGCTGTTTTGCGTTTCACAAAATCTGGCTATCAACCCCAAATCAAGTTATTTCGTTTTTATCAAACGTATTTGATACTCATTTTATTTTGTTTTTATTTTTTCATCCAAGATGAATAGCAGTGACTCACCTGTGAAATTGCGTTATCTTGCATTTACCTTATTGGACCCGAAAACGGCACAAAGGTGTCCTAAGTCGCAGCGCGAAAACGAATGATGGAGTACAGGAACCCGCAGTTTGCCATTTCGTTCTTTGCAATGCTGCCAGAAATTTTTGCGGACGAGAATGGCAGTAACTCACCTGTGAAATTGCGTTATCTTGCATTCACCTTATTGGATCTGAAAACGGCACAAAGATGCCCTAAGTCGCAGCGCGAAAACGAATGATGGAGTACAGGAACCCGCAGTTTGCCATTTCGTTCTTTGCAATGCTGCCAGAAATTTTTGCGGACGTTAAAAAAAAGAGCTTGTGGTTTAAATTTGTATGGAAGCAGGGTTTATAAAAATAAGTTGGGGGACAACGAGTCCTAGCATTAATACATATTGCAGATATATTGCATGAAAAGGGAATAGTTTTGGAAACCCAACGGCGTATTATACCTGGGCCTACGGAAAACAAGAGCATTTACTTAATTATTTAGATTGTACAAATGCCCTGGAAGGTGCAGTGTTATAGATTGGAATTTTACAAGATTTGTTTTTCTTTTAAGGAGCAAAAGAAAAAAATCCTGAATAAGTCTACTCCATTTCATTGCAAAATTTACAACTAAAATATTGCTCTAACTGAGAAAAAAATAAAATGGTGTGGAATGCTACATTTTTAATTATTTTTTATATAGGGGACCAAGAAAGAAAGAGTGACGTTAAACCCAGAGAATGAGTGGTGGTGAGAGAGTGAGTGCGTCGTGTGTTAGAGAGAGAGAGTGTGAGAGAGAGAGAGAGAGAGAGAGAGAGAGAGATGGTGAGTGAGTGAGCGGTCGTGAGAATTGTATACGTGTGATTAGAGAGAGAGAGGGAGAGAGAGAGAGAGAAGGACAGAGAGAGAGAGAGAGAGAGAGAGAGACAGACAGACAGACAGACAGACAGACAGACAGACAGACAGACAGACAGACAGACAGACAGACAGACAGACAGACAGACAGACAGACAGAAGGGGCGGGAGGGGGGAGGCAGGCAGACAAACAGACAGACAGACAGAGACAGAGAAAGGCAGGGGTAAGAGTAAGTTAGAGAAAAAGCGAAAAAAGAAAGCTGGAGAGAGAAGGAGAGAAAAAAAATATCAAAGAAAAAGAGGGTGGAGAGCGACAAAAAGTGAGAAGACAGAGTGAGAAAAATAGAGAGAATCATAAATTGAGTCGTCATACACACTGAGCGTTGTACTTGATTAATCCCACTCTAGCTCCATCATCATAAACAATCCCCCTGGTCATCTCCTGGTAGTTCAAGGCTCCCGCGGAGCTCATTATCCTCAGCTTAACCACCAGCTCCGGGCGGTCAGGGGTCAAACTAGTACCCAGTACCTCCCACTAGGCACTAACAGTGTCAGAACTGACAACTTTGCGGCAAAAAGGTGACATTTTCTTACATTGTATCTTTTTGATGGCTAGTATGGTCGGTAGTTCTGCAATGTGTTGCGTCCTGATGGATAGAGAAAGAGAGAAAGACACAATCTCACCGTGCTGGTTATAAGCTTAGTAAGTACAGTCATTCCAATTCGTCATCTGAGAGCGCTTGCGCCCAGGCGAAGACCAACATGCCTGAAAGAGTGAGTGAGTTTGTTTTACGGCACGTCAGCACGGTAACGGCTATATTGTGCCCATGATGCCCTAAGGCATTTAATGCATTATACTAGTAGCAACGGTGACTCCTTTATCTCTCTGAGTCGTACGGCCCATCTCCCGAACAGCGTTACTCACGCCAGAGAAGATCTGTACCCACTCTCAATACATGTGCGCCCTGATGGGCAGAGAAAGTTTGCCCACACCCTGCTGATTACAACAGTAAGTACTGTACTACAGTGTACAACCATTCACATCGGTCATCACAAGGCGCTTCTTCCCAGGCGAGGACCCAAAGTCAACATGCCTGATTCATTTCTCTATCAGCGTTTCTCACACCAGAGGAGATCTTTACTCACATAAAACGCACGTGCGTTCTGGCGGACAGGGCAAGCCACACCCTGCTGGTAACAACAGTAAGTACAGCACAAACATTCGCATCGGTCATCTTGAGAGCGCTTAGTTCCAGGCGAAAACCAACATGCCTGGTCCGTCTCTCTAGCAGCGTTACTAACACCACAGAAGATCTTTACTCACACTCAATGCACGTGTGATTATTGGAAACACGTGAGCTCTAAGGGTTTAGCGTATCCGAGTTCAGAAGATGGATGATCGGGGTGACGGAGAGCGATCTACCTATCTGATGGTAGGCTTTATGGTAGCTACCTCTAAGATGTGCTCACCAGCCAAGTCTAGAATTCCTTCTTGTGATCCTGTTATTAAGTCGGCAAGCATAGGATAGAAGCTTTGTGAAGCCAGGTTTTTCTTATTTCGGCATAGGGAAGGAATGAAGGGTTTACACATTGACAATCATGTAACATTTCAACAGTATTTGGGCTACCATAACCATCCAATTCCTGCGATCATGTTAGTCGGCAGCCATAAACGAAAAGTGTCTTTCATAGTAGTAATTTATTTGATGGCAGAGAAGCGCTATTCTACGTACGTAGGCATAGGTTCAGAGCCTTTGTCAGGTTCTTAATGGATCTGTGACATGCAGAAGGAATGAAGGCTTGGGCGCTAAGGCCAAGAAAATCACGTAAACTGTCAGCAGCATGCCACTATTAATATCACCTTTACACGCGCTACATGTATAACATGGGTTGGGGACGAAATCGCTAAGGCTCGAACCACGGACCTTTCGCATCGGAAGCCATTGTTCTACCCCTTAAACCAACTCAACTCAACTCAGAGGGTCGGTGTCAGTATAATGTGACCGGTTGAGACAGGAGTCATGGTATCCCCACCCTGTCTCGTGTGTGGCAGCACATAAAATTGTCAGACGTCCGTCTTGGGGTCCGTCCACGATATAGCCATAAGTTGCTGATGTTGGACGTTAAAAACCCAACCAACCAACCAACAACGTTAGTCGGCAGCCATAAACGAAAAGAGGGTTTCATAGTAGTAATTTATTTGATCGCAGAGGAGCGCTCTTCTACGTAGGTATAGGTTCAGAGCCTTTGTCAGGTTCTTAATGGATATGTGACATGCAGATGGAATGAAGGCTTGGGCGCTAAGGCCAAGAAAATCCCGTAACCTGTCAGCAGCATGCTACTATTAATATCACCCCTACACGCTCTACATGTATAAAATTGGTTGTGAGCATAGATATATAACTTCTATGGTTGTGAGCTAAATCGCTAAGGCTCGAACCACGGACCTTTCGCATCGGAAACCGATGTACTACCTCGGGGGTGGGTTGTTTTTTGCGTAGAGGGTCTCAATTTATTTCTCAATTTCTCAATATCATTTCTATCGCCACGGTTTTCAAGCTTAGTAACCTATTTAGTGTATGCTGACATTTTCTGTACTCCACTCTCCCTCCCATTCTCCCTACTCACCCCACGCCTCTATCATAACCAAGATTCTCCTCCCAGTACCCTTTTCCATAGGCATAATTATAGCATCTCCATAGAACGTTAGGCTATGAGTCAGAGTGAAGCCGGGTGACCACCCAGGCAATTTGCGACCTGCCTTCCATAAATTACCCTGGACGCTAGGAATGACATGCATGTCCAATAAAGCGGCGAAACGAGCACTAACAAACGTGATGACAAAATAACTAGACCTTTGCCCTACATGGTTCCACCGCCCTGACCATGCAAACGGTAGGAGTATTACAAGTCATAGATTATCTGGACGTATTCTATTGGTGGTCGCTAAACCCTGAATAACAAACAAGACAAGTTGTTGAGTTGGTTTAACGTCCAGCATCAGTAATATATAGACTATAATGTGGAAGGGGCCCCAATACGGACGTATGACAGGTTTATGTGATGCCTATCTCAGCCGGTCACATTAAACTGACAGTGACCCAACCAGTAGGGAGCGAAATCACAAGAGCTCGAATTTTGCGTCGGAAGCCGATGTTCTACCCCAGCACCACTTTATTTTTTATTCATGCTTTGTTTTTTGTTTTGTTTGTGTTCTTTTGCTTTTGTTTTTGCTTTTGTTTGTTTTGTTGTTGTTGTTGTTGTTGTTGTTGTTGTTGTTGTTGTTGTTGTTGTTGTTGTTGTTGTTGTTGTTGTTGTTGTGATTTGTCATTTTTACAAGACAGTTTTCTCGAGACATTCTTTCACATATTCTTCAATTAGGTCAAACTTCTACACAAGTAAAGTGTTTCAATAATCTTCTCTGCAATTTCTATCGTGACAAAAGGGCAAATGCCACCAGGCAAGCCTGTGTGGGAATAACCTCCCTTGATTACTGCCATGCACCCAGATAGCTTTCCCGCAAACAATACATGAGTAGTGATTACACATAATCGCTATTACTTCCGGTTTGTCAATTCACAATAACTACTTCCGCAGGTTTGTCATGTCTAAGGGTAGTATCACCCCCTTTAGGTTTATCATCACTTTATGTAGATAGATGGCACTGTCCAAAACGCATCTCAATTCGAGAACTTAAGATCCATTTCACTTGTCTAATTATCGTAAAAATGTCTCTTTTTTATTTAATATTTGGACGGTATTTTTTTTTACTTTAAATGGTTGTAGTGAGATGCTGTGGATAAAAGGGAGTTTTTCAAAGAGATAACTCGAATCACTGTACTGTTTCAGAATTGTTTTCTCCAACTTTTATTTTGTGGGACTTGTTTTGATTAAAATAACTTTTGACAACAGGCTCAATTCATCATATCTTTCTGAATGAATGGTTACAATTTTTTTTCTAAAAACGATGTTACAAAACCATGCAGAAATTGTTTTAATATCTATTCTGTTTGCCCCCAATTCGCCATTATAGGATCCCCTCTTGTAAAGAGAAACGGAGACACTTAACGCAGAAATTATAGGTTCGCACTGTAAGTCTCTTTCGGGAATAACCGTAACAACGTAAATTTCATTGGGTTTTTTTTTTTACTGATCACTTTGGAGTAATCCAACTGAGTGTTTACAGCGGGAAATCCCCTAAGCAAAACGGGGTTTTTATTTTATTTCTAAGGTAGTCAGAAGACACATCACAGCAAGAGAACTTGTTTCTATGACCGCCAAGCTTATTTTTGTAGCCACCTTGGACCCTGAAATCTCTCGACATGTTTGATGTTGTCTAAATGCTCCAGGTTTTCAACTCACAGTTTTCAGCACCTCATCCTTGGTTGGTAGTGAGCGTACATATCTCGGTTAGAGAAAAGGATGGAGAGAGAGAAAAAATGAAGTAAAAGATGGAGTGAGGAATGTTAGACACGGAGAGATTGAAGTTCAATTAGCCTCAGGGTAGACGGCACTGCCCATGTCTCTCTACAGGTAGACCAGTGAGAGAGAAAAGGAAAAAGAGGATGGAATATGAAGAGAACGAGAGAGAGAGAGAGAGAGAGAGAGAGATAGAGACAGACAGGCAGACAGACACATAGAGAGAGAGATTAAAGAAAAGAGAAAATAAAAGGAGGAAAGAGTAAGAGGGGTGTCTGGAATAATCAGAAAAGAGTAGATAGGGAAGAAAGAGACGTGACCAAATAGAAAGAGACAGAGACAGCGACGGGGCAGACAGTTAGGCAGACAGATAGACAGAGAGGCAAACAGATCATTAAACAGGTAGAATAAAAGATAGAGTAAAAAAAGAGAAAAGGGAAAAATAGATAGGCTTTGAATGAAACAAGAGAAAGAGAGAGTGGAAGAGAATAAAAGCAAAAGAGATGGGGGCAGAAACGGTGAGAGGGCAAAACAGGGGTTAGAGGTAAGAGAGACATTAATAAAAGTCGAGTACGTATTAATCTGTAAATGTGTTCACCAATATTTAATAACAACATTCCCTTTTAAGGTGACCAATAAACCACGAAAACTACGAGACCTAGTTTCATCCAACTGCAGCATGTACTGTATTTTCTAACCTGTATTTTTCAAAAGCACGATACATGGAGTGTATAAACAGCTAACGCTGTATAGAACCAGCCTACCTCAACCCCAGCATCATCACCGTCTGTTTTGTAATTTAAGATAACTTAAATACTGAGAACAGTACAATAATTATTTTTACCAAGTGAAAGGCGTGCTTCCCATAAATAGGACGCCCCCATTTCGAATTGCCACTCAACCATCAGGGCAGAGAATTGTACTACTTAACACTAAACAGGTAAGCCTAGGCTTACGTTCGACAGTGAAAGAAAGGATAACTTCAAACGTCAATGATGGAAGAGTACAGCCAGGTAAAATAAAAAGGTACGCAATATGATATAACATACTAGATCTTTTCAAACTCTTGATCTACTAGGTGTATCTAGATCCAACTGACGCGTTAAGAACTACAAAGAACTTCGACGAGTTTCACAGGTTAAAGTCAAAACACTAAATAAAAAAGTAATGCTGGACAAAATGAACAGGAAAGGTAGCCATAATGGCACACACATACACAGACCATACTATACAATCACAGGATCTAGAAGTCGAGATCTAACGTTCAACGGGCACGGTATGAAAGGCAACATGTTTCACAGGCCCCAGACATAAAAACATGCGTTTTACACACTGGCCAACATCTTTTGGTCATGTCCCAGGGGAAACTTAACACTTTGTCCTGGTCATGGCATGGGGATATGGGACTATGATTGGTTTAGTAGTTAGCGCGCGTGCACCTGGTACAGTGTATTGGTTTTGCAAGACCAGAGGGAGCCACTAAAAAGATAAGTCATGCTACCGTATAGGATACCAGGATTCTAGGAGACGAGACAGAGAAGATAGAGAGAAAGAGACAGACAGACACAGAAACAGAGACGTTCGATCTATTTATTAGAGCAGTTTGTTCAATCTTCAATGAAAACTTTCTTTAGTTTCCGTCTGTAGAGATACTGGTCAAAAGGTAAATCTAGGGTTGTAATTCATTGCATATTCATCTATGGTCGGAGCAGTGGCAGTGAGGTGTTTTGAGTGACTTTAGAATTATTGGTGTGCACCGTTTCCTCCATTGTCCACAAATCAGAGACATGAATTACATGAATTAATATTAGCCTTTTTTTTTCATTTTTCTTCGTAACTATGTAGAAAACGTGAAGTTGCTTAATTCCGTTAGTGGTCGTGAAAGTTGTTATTTCCATGTGTAAAAAACAACAATTTTATTAGTTTTAAGACTCGTTTGTTTCCAGACGAATTCTATATGGACAGAGCGGTTTTGTCTGAAAACCAACTTTTTAGACTTTTGATGCAGCATGTTGAGAATAACAAGATGCGATCTAACCATAGAATAACTAAATGGTCTTTTAAAGGCCCACTTCTTAATTGCCCAAGGAGGATAAAACTACCACCGGAAAAAGTCAACATCGTGTTGGGAAACCTCATCAATGTCTTTGTGTAAGGCATAAATCTGAGATCAACTTTGTTTTTTATTGTTTAATTAAAACCATTTATACAAATCCAGTTTATCATGACTTGTGATCTCTGTCAACACTACGGGTGGTAAGTACATGTAAAGAGTTGTGTCGAGCTGACGAGTAGTCTTAAGATTTGAGATTGCAAAGGCTTACGGCGAGTTGCAAACTGCTTCGATGTTGTACTTACGGCCCCAGTGGTGCAAATACCAAGATCAAGTATTATATAATACACCGAGATAATAAAAGTGCGTGTATATCTACAGCGTCTGCCCCAAGTTCGGAGAGATCCCATAATATTTTTTTAATATTTGAGATTACAATAAAGTAGTATATTAAACTACCACGCATTCCCTATAAAAAAAAAGAACAGGCAAACTAGTAGGTCCGTTATTTTGCAGGAAAATACGTCGGCAGTAGGCAACGAAACGTCTTACCACTCAGAGGTTTATGCCTATATGAGTTCTCTAGCTCTCTTTCTCTATGTATCTATATCTCACTTTCCATATCGTTCTCAGTGTCTCTCTCTCTCTCTCTCTCTCTCTCTCTCTCTCTCTCTCTCTCTCTCCCTCTCTCTCTCTCTCTCTCGATCTCTGTCACTCTCTTTGCCTCTACGTTTCTCTTGTTTTGTATGTCCCTCTCCATCAATCCTTCTATACGCCTTTGCTCCCCTCTCATTGCCCTCTCTCTCGTTTTCGTTCTCTTTCGTTCTCTCTCTCTCTCTCTCTCTCTCTCTCTCTCTCTCTCTCTCTCTCTCTCTCTCTCTCTCTCTCTTTCTGTGACGATAGCTCTAACTAGTCTGACTCTGACTCTGGAAGCGGAAGTTGGCACAGCCTGGTGGTCGCTCTCTGTGGTGAGGTCACCCGATTAAGGGCAGATTAATCATGGGGGACTGCATTATTTCTGGAGGTATGGGGCAGTGCATGCTGGGATAATTGTTAATACATGGTGTGGGGATGGGCGGGAGGAAAAGATGGGGAATTGTTTGACCAGTTAGACATTGTTTGACATTTGCAAATATTGGCATATGGATAATTATTTATGTTTGTATGTATGTTACACATGGAAGGCAGAGCTTAAAAATACAGGGAAACAAAAACAGAGAGGGAGAGAAAGAGCAAGAGAGAGAGAGGGAAAGAGAGAGAGAGAGAGAGAGAGAGAGAGAGAGAGAGAAAGGAAGGGAAATAGGGGATATTGTTTGATATTTGGCACCACAAGGACAAAGAGTTGCTATTTGCCCTGATCATTCTATGCCTGCATCTGCGGGCACCTCGCCCTTCCGGCTGACAGGCAATTGGTTAATGAGTTGGAGTTGATGAGCATTGTGAAGAGGAAGAGAAAAAGGAGACATATAATGAGTTGGAGTTGATGAGCATTGTGAAGCGGAAGAGAAAAAGGAGACATATTATGAGTGGAGTTGATGAGCATTGTGACGAGGAAGAGAAAGAGGAGACATATAATGAGTTGGAGTTGATGAGCATTGTGAAGAGGAAGAGAAAAAGGAGACATATAATGAGTTGGATTTGATGAGCATTGTGAAGAGGAAGAGAAAAAGGAGACATATAACATGCTGGGATAATTGTTAATACATGGGGTGGGGGTGGGTGGGAGGAAAAGATGGGGAATAGTTTGACCAGTTAGACATTGTTTGACATTTGCAAGTATTGGCATTTGGATAATTATTTATGTTTGTATGTATGTTACTCATGGCAAGGCAGAGCTTAAAAATACAGGGGGAAAAGGAGGACATAGAGAGGAAGAGAGGGGGGATAGAGAAAGAGAGAGAGCGAGAGAAAGAGAGACAGAGAGAGAAAGGAAGGGAAATAGGGTATATTGTTTGATATTTGGCACCACAAGGACATAGAGTTGCTATTTGCCCTGACCATTCTATGCCTGCATCTGCGGGCACCTCGCCCTTCCGGGTGACAGACAATTGGTTACTGAGTTGGAGTGATGGGCATTGTGAAGAGAATGAGTAAAAGGAGAGCAAAAAAATTATATATGGAAAAAGAAATAGAGGGAAAGAGAGAGGGCGACAATCAGACAGAGATAGAGAGATACAGCGCAACAATTCAGAAAAACATAAAATACCAGCTTAGACTCCTGAATATTTTGATCTAGATAAGATCTAGTTAGTAAATTTGTCTGATCAGACCTAGGTTGATAGTTTTATAAATTTTTAAGTGAAGGTGCAACAAACATCATTGGAGAGCAAGCATACTCCAATGTTTTACCTCTGATAGTGTATTGTATACACTCTACCTTTATACCTAAGTTATTTAAATATATAACTCTACTTTTTTTTTCCTTTATCCTACAGCCCAAGCAGAGGGGGGCTGGCAGAAGGATGAGCGATTTGGCCAATCAGTACTGCTAGTAGAAAATGTTATGGTGTGTTAATATACTGTGCATGATATGAAAACATGAGGCAGGTTAGAACTTCGAGCAAATGGGGGAGACTAGGAATCTCCACAATCTTTAGAGCGCTAAGCATTATGGGAAGACGACAGACAGCGCTTGAATGAGAACCAATAGTTTTATGTGTATACATTCTGCGCTGCGCTTGATGAAACGAAAACAATATGGTTGTGCCAGCAGACAAAGCGTACAGGGAAAAGAGAAAAATAAGTTGGGAATAATTATGGGAAGTTCATTATTGTTCAGGTTTTCTGTAGGATACGCGCGATAATTAAGAGACAGGGGAGAGAGAGAGAGAGAGAGAGAGAGAGAGAGAGAGAGAGAGAGAAATACGCCTAGAGAGGAACAATAAGAAGCCAAAGGGATAGAAAAAAGGTAAGCATATGCGTTAGTTACAGACACGATCTTGTCAACTATCTTTGTTGGGTGTTTTTGTTGTTGTTTTGTTGCTGTTGTTGCTGTTGTTGTTGTCTAGTTTTTAGTAACACGATTAGGTAATTTGTACCATTCACGTACGTGGTACCACAAGGCATTAGCTGCCTGTGGTAGCAAAACCAGACTATACTAGAATAACTTGAAAAGCTCTTTGGGTATGCGAGCTATTAATCCCCACGCGCAGTTTGTTTAGTTTGGAGGTCTTTAAAAAAAAGGGGGGGGGGGGGGAGGAGGTCTTTTATTTTTTTCTTGTACAACCATTCTTTTTAAAGTCATGAAGCAAGCACACGGAGCTATGATTATGCAGGCCAATTTAATAATATTCACGCCCGACTTTAGTATACATACCGTTAAAGGAAGGTGGGGAAATGAAAAATACTTGTCGACATGGCTTCTAAATGGTAAAATAATATTCCACTGCTTTTGCCACACCACCAAGAACAAAGCGATTTGTTAGACCCAAGAATCGGGTAATTCTTAATACGTAGATGGTGTCTAGTGGGGTCTGAGCAGCTCTATGGCGCCAGATAGCTCAATTGAAAGACAGTGCTCTGAGCCGTTTAGCAGGAGGTTTGATGTTCGAATGCTGTATATATAATTATTTTGTCATTGATTCGACAAGCGATTTCACAACCAGTGTACTAAGAAACTAGACGCCATCAGCCAACCGCTAGTACCAGACCCGATCTATTCTATCGCCTGACCCCACCTCACCTCAGGTACTCAAATCACTAAAAGTCAACAAGAGCGCGAAAAAAAAAACCAAAAAGGGGGCGGGGGGGAGAGAGAGAGAGAGAGAGAGAGAGAGAGAGAGAGAGAGAGAAAGAGGGTGAACCACATAAAAGTCAATCTACGAAATCATACAGTATAGGATCCTCCACGGGAACCTAGGATACGTCAAACCCGGAGAGGGGGAGAGAATTCTCTCCCTCCCTCAATAGAGAACATACAGAGAGAACGATAAAAATGTAACCCCTGCATGATTCATCGTGTACTCTAAGAGAAAAATCAGTTAGATAATTTTGTTACCCCCGCTTTCTTTAAACTGTTTATTCAACTCAACACAGTCTGTCACTGTTGTCAGAGGAATAAAATTGAGTTCTATGTGATCCATAAATCAAACAAAATACTAATGTTTCGGATTTTTTTTTCTTCTGTTGGTAAGAGATATACGCTTTTCACTATACTATCTTTCTCTCTTTATCTCTCTCTCTCTCTTTCTCTCTCTCTCTCCCTCTCTCTTTCTCTCTATCCCTTTTATCAAACATTCCATTATTATTATTCCATTAATTTACCCCACGTTTTTTTTCTTTTCCTCTCTCTACTATTTTCTCAATTTTCCGCGTCCTCACACAGAAATGGGTTGTTTTTTCCTCGCTCATGTATAATCCCGAAGTTTGTACCACTTATCACTATTCTCTAGTCTGGCGTCTACGTAGAGAATATAAACGAGCAATTATTATGGAGGATAATTTATTCATAACCAGAATGTACTCTATAGGCAACTCTATAGGCAGGGCCTCTTCCCACACATATATCCCTCGCTGTCCCTATACATTTATTCCCTTTGGAATATTGAAGTTAGCTATCGATTTCTTTACTACCAATGTTGTTATCTTCGAGGTATCATAGGGAATTATTTGCAGGAGGCGATTGTAACGCATTGTACTATAAGTTGATCTATTCATTTCCTCACCCTTTTTAGGTGCGTAACTTTTGGGTAGCGAATTGACTAGATGTATGTACATTATCTTGTTTGTTTGCATAACGATTGTATTTCAAGCCTAAGAATTTGATTGTGAGTTTTGCTTACTGAACACAGCAAAGTATCATAGGGAATTATTTGCAGGAGGCGATAATGGTTGTTAGTTGTCGTATTTGATAGTGCGATGATACTCTTTTTATGTTACGGTATAGCTCTAAGTCTTAGGCATAATAGGATAAAGCTTCTCAGTTTTAAAAGTGTACTTATATACAATTACAATGGGTTTTTTTGTAGGAGGGTCAATGAGAAAGAAGAAAGAATACAGGAAAAGGGCGATAGATAAATAGAAAAAAATAAAAGGGAAAGGCTGAGGGAGAAAGAGAGATGGGTATGGGGTAAGGAGCGAATTCGAACGAGAGATCAGGAGGAGAGAATGAAATCGAAAAAGAAAGAGGGAGATAGTCAGAGGATAAGAGAGATGCGACCAGTTAGACAAACATACAGTCAGACAGACATTGAAAGTCACTGAAATGATGCCCACGGCGCCCGTCAGGGAAGTTTGATGATATAACACTGTAGTATTCGTGCTCAGTGCCCCCCCCCCCTAAAAAAAAAATTAATGAAAAATAAACATATCA
>RQTK01000906.1:45157-57877 GCA_003991915.1 Elysia chlorotica
ATATATATATATATATACATCTATGGAGTTTACCTATACTCACAATTGGTGGTAGGCAATAGGAATTGGCTAGTGAGGACACGCTCTGCCTTTTTTTTTTTAATTTGTATGTGTGTGTATCTATGTGCGGAAGTAGGTGAAGGCGGTAGCAGTACTGTTCCAATCCGGTCACTGTGCTAGGAGTATGTAACTGCACCAAACATTCATCTCATGCTGTAACAGTAAAATTAATGTTGTCTGTGAATTATTAGCTGAGGGTTACTGGACTGGTTTGTTTACATAATTTGTGTTTGCGTGTTTGCCAATCTGGTGGACGTAATATATCACTACTGGTAATCAGTTAGGCGGGAGAGAGAGAAATAGAGAAACGAGAGAGAGAGAGAGAGAGAGAGAGAGAGAGCGGGGGAGAGAGGGTGATAGATGGGTGGGTATTCTAAACAGGCATATAGAGAGAGAGAGAGAGAGAGAGAGAGAGAGAGAGAGAGAGTGAGTGAGCGACAGAGACATAGCTTGAACATGATGTAACAGAGTGAGTCAGACAGAGGTAGAGTTGGGTAAACCGGGTTATATTTCACTGTGCTAACAAAATGGCAAACATGTATCATGTTTTATTAACATCCTTGTTTTCACAAGCCACTCAACTTCTAACAAACAAAGAGAAGCGACTAGCTGGAAAGATAGACTGTGGAAATAACAAATGTTTTCTATTGTTCATTGTCGAAACGTGTACTATGTCAGAATGATCCAAAAAACATCACAGCGATTTTCAATATTAATGCAACACCTTTAATCATTTCGCTGTAGGTACCAACCATCCTCAAGGTAACGGCATATTGTGAAAATAATGACTGCCGATTAAAAGTTTTAACTTTTTGATTCTCTTAACAAAGTTTTTTGTAGTGTGCATTGAATCTATTTTCCTATCATTTAAAAAAATCGTACACCTTTTTATGGCGGCGTCACTTGACACTTATGATTAAAGTAATACTTGAACTAATAAAATGTCTTAAATCGGGACAAAAATAAAATTGGGCATGGGGTAGACGCCTTGGCATATAGAGCAAACAGTAGCGAGCCACATTAGCCACGGTTGCTGTGCTGTAAAATCTACTTTAGATTGTTCGGTGTTTTTTTTTTTTTCGTTTTTTTTTCGAAAGGCATCGACTCTTTAATTCAATCTCATACGGCAAACACATCTTCAAAATATACTTTAAGGTTCATGTAAAAGAGAATACAATAGCCATGTATTTGGTTGTTATCCTCTTCCAATAGACATTTATTTACAATAACAGAGCCTAACAACAAGCAATACGCATAGCCTCTAAACATTCTGAAGAGGTGTACCCTGGGATAGAGAGAAAGCAATGCTCGTCTCTTTGTCTCAAATTGACTAGATTCTCACGGGGGAATCCTATACGATGACATATCTGGGGCGTTGCATCACATACGTTGAATTCTTGAGGTACGTTTTCCTCCCATCTTTCACTCAATTCAGTGTAATTATGGCTGCCATTACGGTAGATTTATAACTCTAGATCTTGCTCAAACAAAGGCCTGCTACCTTTCTGGAAATAGCCCCGTTTGGCGTTGCGGCAAGATTTTTTTTCACTTATTAGCCCACAAAAACACAGATAGTCAGAGCTAGTCAGGTACTGAGATTTAATGGCGTGTGCCTCTTCAGTATTCGTTGCGTGCGTGCCTATTCCTTAGAACAAATGGTAATGCTTAGACTTGGCGATATTTTGCAAACAACGTAGTTTGAGCGAAAAAACAAAAACTAAGGACATATCAAGGCTCAGGTACTACAATATATCAACAGCTGCTTTGGTTCTTGCATTAAAAAAAATAACTTTTTCCTGTACTCTAATTAACTTTTGTTAATTGTTTTTATTGTTTTAACGTCCCCTTTGTTTCCAGAAGATTCCAAAGATTCCGAAGAGCAAACAACTACAACAATTGTGATTCTCAAGTCCTCATATAAACATAATGAAAAGACTATAGCATAAGGTAACGCTTTTCCCGAAAACGAACTGGCCAAGTAAAGAATTTGCGAGACAGACAGCCCGCCACGAGTGTGGTCGGGCGGAGTCTTGTATGGACAGCTGCCGAAGCTTGGGCAAAAAGCGTATTTAAACGTATTTTCTTCAAAGTGCTATAAAGAATCTTTTGTTTTTACAGTCTTTGCCTATTTTTGTGTACTTTAATGGGTGGTTTGGTTGGCAGCTTGATGTCTGTGTTGCCTGGTATAGACTTGACCTAGATCTAGACGATTCAAACTCGGACCAGCTGTGAGTTCCAACAGACCAGCAGCCCTGTAAACTGTATGTGCCACGGAGTGTCAAGAGCTCGCATCCAGACCTGGGCCCTCTGAATTCCAGCTGTCTGGGTCCACTGTCATTAGATCCCCACAATTCATCTGAGATACGAGAATGGTTGAGTTTACACATTCCACGTAGTCTGGTCGATAGATCTCCGGGCTGAAGAGCATGAGGTCCGCGGTTCGATCTTCAGTCGGTGCCGGTCTCCGTGTAGGGCTCTCCAACAAAGTTCTAAGGCCTTAATACTAACTCCTATCGCAGATTACCTTAATAACTCGAAAGTCATGTAGCTCGGGTGGTAGATTTTTGTACTGAATTGTAGAAGTCTAGAAGGGCCCAATTTGGCCTTAAGCTGGTCTCTCATTACATATGTAAAATATTTATATAGAACGTAACAGAGAATGGATTTATTTGTCCCCGCTGCCCTAAAGGATATCCATATGCATGGAATCTTGAGGCATAAAAGAATTGGAGAGACGTATGTCCAGAGTGAAAGAATAGAGATATAGTGAGTAAGGTAGGTAGAGAGAGAGAGAGAGAAAGAGAGAACCCCCCTCCCTAGAGAATAAGCGATAACCCCTTTGTAAGATCCTTGCCCCTCCACCTGGCTAGATATATTTTGAACTGTCCAGAATCACTACCTTTACTTTATCTGGTTGGCACGCGTAAGCAAATCACAAATGTGGAAACCGGGTAGGCAAAACTGTTTTGAAAAAGGTAAAGAGCAGTAATGACCGAGATGTAGGCCAGATACACACGACTCGCTGGGCGGACTAGGGGATTTGGAAGAACAAAGCTAATAGTGTCTGGAACCCTAACCCGTGCTTCTGGATTCTATTCCATTTGAATACTATATAGGTTTGTTTGCTTCTTACTTAACGCCATAGCGAGAGAGTCTGTAATTAGATAGTGTCGTAAACTGGTCCTAAGAATAACATCTGGCACTTTTACATAATGTTACAAAGATACACAGTCTACCAATCAGATATTCAGAATCCCGATGAGCTACCCTAACCCTTCCCTCACCACACTAAGATTCTTAAGTACATTTCGTAAAAATGCAGCCACAACAACATGATTATAATTACTTTAATTAACCCTAGTTGCCCCACAAACATCAGTCAGAGATAGCTAGGATCACAGCTTAGTTTCAAATCTAGGATCTCCTATTCGTCACTACATAGTACTGCCGACTGAAGTGCGATACACCCCCTCTTTAGAGGAATGGCAAAACTCCCTTGGTTTTAAGTTACCAAAAGGTGGGGGTGCGGGAGTGAATCAGTCTGGATCAAGATAATTTTGTTAGGCATTGCCGCGATTGTACTAGAAGATAAAGTTGCGTAAAGTATGGCATCAGATAAGACATAATTGGCGGGACCCTGTTTGGCGTAAAACACATAGAGAACAAAAACCCAAAGCCGCCAATATCATTATAAAGGTCAAAGACATAAAGATTTAGCTATGGGGTGTCAGAGAGTTTATACGTAAATGCATTAGACTAGTGAGCGGGAGGTCTATGTTCGAATACTCAGCAGATACCCCGTTGTCCTAGTGGCCAAATAATAGAATTTGTAAATGTCTCCGCCAGGTCCAGGTGGCATAGCAAACTTGTCGGTGACGTTCAGCATACTTTTTTCCATTTGTTTACATTCTACATCTACGTAATGCTAGCAATTATCTTATACGTGGGAAGTGATGCGTCTTAAATTGTGGCTCCCTTTAACGACAATATTGGTCGAAAACTTACATTGAGGAAATTCCGGGGACGTAAAACTGATCCAAATATACCAAATAGTGTTACGTTGAGTCGGTTTAGCGTCCAAACTCAGCACTATATAGGCTATATTGTGGACGGGCCCAAGACCGACGTCTAACAATTTCATGTGCCTTTACACACGAGACAGGGTGTAGATGTTATGACTCCTGTCCCATAATAACAATAAACAGGATAGACAGATAAGATAAAAATAATATAAGAGATTACTTCATAATCCACGTGGGAAATTTGGTTTGGTTGGTTACAGAATAACACAGATACATCTACAGTATATTCACGGACAACAAAACTCACACATATTCGCCCACATAGGTGATTACACATACATACAGACACACACAAACACAAACACACACACTTGACATAGAATGTTCTTCATTGAGAAAAACTAAATTTTTATAACACTATTATAATGACAATTAGAATATAAATATAATGTGATATACACCTACAAAGATGAATCTCGCTGTACTCAAACTGATAAAGGGACAATTGACATGCATTTTCAAAGAAAAATCCTTGTATTTCTGCTTATTATCATCTTGTGTGTATGTGTGTGTCTTGGGGGCGGGGGAAAGGGGGTAGATAGGATAAAAAAAAGAGGAGATATTGGGGTGGGGGTGGGAATTTTACTTTCAAGCAATACTAGAAATAATGTTGGCATAACCGTTGCTAAGAATAACTAAGGATTAAGAACCTCTGACCCCACCGACTTATTCAGGAACCACAACCCTTTGAGACTGGACATTCAAAGGGGACATAATCAGGACCAAAACGGTTATCATCATTATTGTTCTAATTGCATAGCCTGCGGGGTTAATGATCAGTATTAGTAGGGAAACAGTGGGAAAACGGGGGGACGGGAGCAGCGAATGGCAAATGCGAAGGTTTCTATTATTATTAAAACAATCGAGGTCTTCGAGGTTTGTCGGATTAATGCGACGACTGTTTCCGATTTTATGTGAACTGCCTGCCTTTCACGTTTGTCTTTTTTGTTGTTTGGTTGTATATTTTATAAATGTTCATCGTCAGCAAAGACTCTCGCGGACAAGTTACGAAAATAAGGCTTACATCTTACAGTTTTACCCACTACGAAACAGGGACAGAACATGGGTCCCACAACCGTACACAATTTTATCGTACTGACATAATAGCCAACCACTTAATCCAAATACAAA
This sequence comes from Elysia chlorotica, assembly GCA_003991915.1. Classification (NCBI taxonomy): domain Eukaryota; kingdom Metazoa; phylum Mollusca; class Gastropoda; family Plakobranchidae; genus Elysia; species Elysia chlorotica. The sequence continues at coordinate 50,431 of RQTK01000906.1, forward strand.
ATGTACTTAAGAAGAATCCAGCATTTATGAAAACTTATACTAGGGACTCCTGTTTACAGGCTATACGTTCAATCAACTGAGCCACATTACCCCATATGCATACATGTACCTCTGTGCGCTCAAAACAAACTGCCTTGTATGCTTATTAAAAAGACTAGTCGGTTATTGGTATTGGCAAAGGACTAAAGGATAAGGTAAAATGCTTGGTTTTTTATTGTTTTATGTCCATCGTCAGCAGCTGGGCTATTTTATGAGTATTTTGCGCGCTGCCACACAGGTACAAAGTGGTCGTTCTTTGGTGTTGTTATCACTAATTTTATTCACTTGACACAGTTTATGATGGAGGATCGTGACTGTTTTTGAGGTGACACACTACAAGGTTTAGCTTTTTCGACTCAAGATCCAGATGATGCCAAGTCTCTCAGTTAAAAAAGCTGATAAGGTGTTTTTTTTAAAGCTTTCAATTTTTTTTTCAAGAGGTTATTGCAACCCCGAGTGCAGGGAGATTAGAACTAAGAGGTATTAGACCCTGGGAACAAGAAACCATTTTTGGTATTGATACGCCCCCCTCCCTTTTACACACACACACACACAGTACGCTAAAAAGCATAACACCAGTTACTGGACAAAACTGAGTGAGGTAACGACCAGGGTATTCCTTGGGTTTGAAGTATGTCGGATACCAACACCTATTCTAAACGGAACTTGACTCGAACTGATCCACAACGGAACTTAATGTTACAAGTAAAAACTCTTTATTTGAATTTTGTCTAATTGCTATTCGAACTATTGGGGAACAATACCGCTGTTCCTTTTCTTTTTGGCTTTAATTGATGCGCATAATAATTAGAGTAATTTTTATAGAATAATTTTATGATGGAGATGATATTAATTTTTATGCCACAGGATACTACGAAAACCTCAATACGCACAGAAACAGGTATTGTGTATGAATGATCCTGTCCATACTCTGGAATTTATTCTACAAACACTATTGTTTAAAGTTCAGTACCGACTATGTAGCGGGCGTCGGGCATTCAGGGGCCGGTATTCAAAAAGACCTGGAAAAGGTTGTTTCTAGTTTTGTTCATTTTCTCAATACTTTCTATTCTCTCCTTTTTATCTCTACACCCTCATTCTCTGTAGGTCTCCTTCCCTTTTATATGTTGCTTTCTTAATTTCTCTGTCTCTCTGTCTCTGTCTCTCTCTCCCTTTCTATCTCTCTATCTATCTCTCTGTATATCTCTATGCATTTCTATTTCTCTATTCCCTTCTGACTCTCTCTCTCTCTCTCTCCCTATCTCTCTCTCTCTCTCTTTCTTTTTGTCTGTGTGCCAGTCGGTCGGTCTGTCTGTCAACCTCTCTCTCTCTCTCTCTCTCTCTCTCTCTCTCTCTCTCTCTCTCTCTCTCTCTCTCCTTTTATTATTTCCTGCCTACTCCACGAGGAGCATGTTTTCCACCTCTTCACTGACACTAGAATTATATCCGTATTTTCACAGCTGACTGGGTATAAAACTCACTCATCATTGTTATGATAAAATTGCTTGAGTGTACCCACCTAGGGTCAGGTTACTGTCACTGTTTTAATGTGAATAATGGTATTATTCCCCCTTTGACATTGTTTTGCATAATTGTTTTGAAGCATAATTATATTATCATGGCATTGTTTATAATCGTGGGGTTTCCTGCATAATATTGGTATTATTAAATTCCAATGAACATGGAAACAAATACATTGTTCTCGCTATTTGATGGTTAACTTTTGTCTAGGTTAAGCGAGTTATGGTGTATCTGGCTTTTTTTTACTTGCTAGATTTTTTTTAAACTGTGCCTTCTTCATCTTTTCAGAGGATGTCTGACCACAGATTGAGAATATAGCAAATGGAGGAGACAGAGACAGCGAGGTTTTGGTTTTGTTCTTTTGCTTTGTTTTGTTTTTAGGCGTTGGGGGCAGAGAGGGAGAAAAATAAAGAAGGGGGGATAGAGAGGGAGCTGTGGTGGCCAAACCGGCATCGAACCCTGAAAATGGTCCTTTTAAAAAAAATGAAACAAATAGGAATGCGAAGGGGAACACTTAGCGTTTACTTCATCTGCACATTTATGACGATTTAAAAAACCCATTCTCTCACTTTCCCCCACCCCTCTACTGGTTGGATCGGTGCCAGTTTAATGTGATCGGATGAGACAGGAGTCATGGTATCCTCGCCCTGTCTCGTGTGTGGCAACACATAGAAAATGTCAGGCGTCCGTCTTGTGATCCGTCCACTATATAATCTATAATATTATAGTGCTGTTGTTGGACGTTAAACCAACTCAACTACACTGTGTGTGCCTCTGTCTCTGTCTCTCTCTTTGTCTCTCTCTGTCCCTCTCTCTCTCTCTCTCTCTCTGTCTCTGCCTCTCTATGTCTATCTCTCAGTATCTCTCTATCTGTTGGTGTGGTGGTGGTGTGGTTCCTGTTGTTGTTGTTGTTGTTGTTGTTGTTGTTGTTGTTGTTATTGTTGGTATGTTGTTGGTGGTATTTTTGTATATATTTGTGTTGTTTTTTTAACCAATCAAAAGAGAGTTCAGAGAGATCCAGTGTTTCGCCTCGACCTGTGACGTCGGTGGGCCCTTAGCGTTGTAAACAATAACTTAGACCGGCACCCAGAATGCTCGAGAAAACCTGGACAAACTTCCGGTCACGCATGCGCCTCGCCAGTCCAAAGATCGATGGGCCCGCCATGACATCTGAAGGGACCAATCTTTCCGACAATCTTTCCGACAATCTTTCCGGCAATCTTTCCGACAATCTTTCCGACAATCTTTCCGACAATCTTTCCGACAATCTTTCCGACAATCTTTCCGACAATCTTTCCGACAATCTTTCCGACAATCTTCCGACAATCTTTCCGACAGATTTCGGGATGGGCCTTGTTGGCAGATCTGTCCATTGTTACTTCAATAGTTTTATTGCATGTTGTTTTTTGTGTGTGTGTATGTTTTTAGTCCTTTTTGCTTACCATCAACTACGAAGAAACTATGAATTTCAATCTCTTGAAATAGCGAACTGGCGTAAGCGGTAGAGTGTTTGTCTCTCAATTGGTAAATACTCGGTTCGAAACCCACGATCGGGCAACATTATTTGTCAGATTTCAGTACGACATCAGTGTAATGTGACCTGCTGAGACAGGAGCCATGGCACCCCACACTATATGTATGTGGTGTCACAAAAAATTGTCAGACGTAAGTCTAGAGATCCGTCCACGATATGGTTTAGCCGCTGACGGTGGGTGTTAAGGATTTAACCTAACAATCCCAGAATATACGCGGCGGATCTTGTTTTTTTAAATTGACGAATAAGAAAATAAACAGGAATGGGAGATGGACAAGACAGAAAAAAAATTTCATTTTGCCATAGTCATTACTCAAGTGCAAACTTTCATGGAATTATAATACACCGACAGTGAGTCTTGGACAGAGTTCCAGACAAAGAGGAGACTGACTTCAGTGCTTGGTCCAAACAGGAAGTGAGGTTACTGCGACCCACACAACAGAAGACTTTAACAGGCGACTCTTAAGAACTCTCTGGGTCCTGAAAGATGCCAGTTCTATCAATGTTTACCACAATCATTGTGACCTGTAGTGCTGACGGCGCCCTAAACAACGGGCTGTCCAGACAAGATTTACGTTATATCAGCCAGGTCATTAACCTGACTGGTGAGTTTGGCCTTAACAAGATGGGTCGGTCACATACCCAATACTGTCTTTAGAGCTTGAGTCTTTACCTGAAGCGAGTTCGCGTGCTTGAGGGGGTCATGCCAGAGACGCCATGGTCCCAGTTGTGAGCGCTGAAGGTGTAATACGTTCACTGGTAAAATAACGAACGCTCCGTCATGTCTAGATACATAAGCGAAATTTACACAATTGTTGTCACGATCAATGCATAACTCATCGACAAGTTTCACCCTGCTGTTTAATGATTGATTATTATATAATTAGCATAATTAACCCTTGCTGAGCCAGCCTTCGTTAATACTGCGAAACCCAACCTACGGCGGTAACTTGCGCTTATATAAACTATTTTCAGCAAGTAATTATTGTTGATTTTTGGGAAAGAATAAAATAACGATGGATTACAAAAAAAATCAAAACGTATGAATCCGTAGAGATAGAGAGAGAAAGAGAGAGAGAGAGAGAGAGAGAGAGAGAGAGAGAGAGAGAGAGAGAGAGAGAGAGATCAGTATAGAAGCAACGAACAAGTCTTAAAAAGTCCCAGAAGACATTCAGTCATTGACCTACTTTATGACAGCATGCGACAAACAAACAAATAAACTATCATGATGTATGGTATCCATGTTTGCTGGAGTTATAGAGCATTGCCTTGTTTTTCCACCTAGATGACTTCTGGAGTGTTTATTATCATATGTTATTTTTCCCTTAATGGCACAGGTGACAAATACAGTAATGTTTACCTTAACTTTAGTGTCCCAGGCGATAAATAGATTATTCTCAGACGATGATTAGAATATCCATTGCCCTATCGTGTCTTCTGTATTTCAGACCACTAATAGATATTTTCTTATCTTCATCTTATATAGCTCAGACCACTTAATAGATCTTATCTTATCTTATCTTCATGTTCTATAATTCAGACCACTAATAGATCTTGTCTTATCTTATCTTCATGTTCTATAACTGAGACCACTAATAGATCTTGTCTTGTCTTATCTTATCTTCATGCTCTATAACTGAGACCACTAATAGATTTATCGAACCAACAGACGGTTATAACAATTTATCGGATTCCATCCCTTACTAGTTTGGTTTCATTATAATATCCGGCTGTCACTGGTATCAACATACTGCCTTTGTGGGCCAGCACGTAAAATTGCCAGACGTTAATCTTGGGACTCGTCCGCTATATAGCCTATAAAATATAAGCTATATAGCGTACGGGTCCCAAAAGTATGTACTGACAGTAAAAAATCAACCAACTGACGAGTCTAACCCAAGTTGCTGTTAGATATGGTCAGGGGATCAACGTTAGGTTTACCACAAACAATGAGGCCGTCCTAGACAACACCTGCAGAGGTGGACATTGGGGAAAGCTAAACACCGTCTCCGTCACAAGGTCATTTAATCGTATGTTGTTTATCGCTCCTCACTAGCTCCCGCTCAGTGGCGGACCCAGTCATGTCCCTTTACAATATTATTAGTCTAGTTTTTCATTGATGGACTAAGTACTTGTTATCCTTTTCTTTAACATATTTTTTTTTTAAGTGGTATGGAATTAATCATGTTTCGTTATGTCGCTTGGCTTTTCGTACTTTTTTTGCTTTGTTTGTTGGTGGGTTATTGTTTTTTGTTTTTGTTTTTGTTTTTGTCGTTAATTTTTTTTTGTGGGTGGGAGGTTGAAGGGGGGGAATCAATCTTCAAGGCCTTCTTTATTGGCACCAAAACCAGTCCTTAAACGATAAGGCGTATTTTACTTAGAACCCGTATTGGGGCAGTTTCGTTAGTAGCACTTAACGATATGTACAGTTCTAAAAAAAGGGGGACTTTCGGGTGTGTGTAATGAAGAGAGGTACATTAGTTTTATGCACGTCCATGAGAATACCATTGCAATTTTGCACTATGCAGCCCTGAGCACTAACCGGATGATTTAATGTTCCCTTTCCCCTTAAGGTATGACAACCATAGCTGTTTACTCTTTTATAATACACCATAACATGGTTGTACCGAGCTAGTGTGTGGCGCCGGCAGATAGCATAGTTGGCAGTGCACTGGACTGAGAATCAAGTATAGGCTAGAGGTTTTAATCTCACTGCAAGGGCTTGGGGGTTGGGGTCTAGAATACAAAAGTCATCATTAAAAAGAGAGAGGGAGAATAATGTGGCTGGGTTAAAAATAAAAAGGCTATAGATGTTTTGAAAAATATACATTACTATAAATTATATCATAATGACTGGTTAACTATAGACAATGCTTAAGTAGGCATCGTCAAATAATGAAAAGATCTCTATGATGCAAGGTTGATTTATCACCTTTGGGGGTAAGCTAACACATTTACTCTGATTCTTACACAATTCCGAATGAATGTAAATAGTGAGCGAGCGTTATTCTACGATGGGTAGACAAGTAAAGGAGGCTGTAATGCCAGCCATACAAAGGGTCTGTTACATAAGACAAGACTTAACGTTACGATGGTGATGCAGCGCGAACAGGAGATAAACAGCCGAACGATGTGCATTCTGGCACCATGCTCACCTGTAGTCGGCCGTGCATCAAGTCGGGGAAGGCAATGAGCGGGAACCAGGCTCCATGGGACTACATGTATTTGATGAGATCTAGATCCCATAGTCTTTTCCAGAGAATCTAAAAGTACCGAAGCCAACACATTCTCCTTTAGCCTGTCAATCCAAGATGTTATCATATCATGAGCAGCTTTAATATTGTATCACCTGCCCTTAATGTCGGAGAATCATAATTATAAGAAGACAAAAGCACGAGCTGAGATTCGAGCCTCGGAGCTCTTATTTATCAATACAAAGCACTACTGACTCAGTCACCGGACGTTGGTCATAAGAAGTCTGGAAATATCGTTTTGTAAAGGCCTTAGCCGTGGACCAAGGTGTCCAGAAAATAGGGGCTGTGGTCACATTAAAATTTGTGGGGTTTATTTGTTGGGCTCATTTATAAAGCGTTCGTTCTTGGGTTGGTACATTTTGTTTATTTCAAATTGCTAGAGATTATTGAATGACTTGAAGTTGAAGGAAAATTTTAGGGCGCTACAATGTACTCTTTTCGTATAATTGTTGTCTTATTATTGAACTTTTGTCGAATACGGAGCATGTTATTGGTACGGTATGCTATTGTGGTACAGAGGACCACAGTGCGTTACGGTGCGGCAACATGCCGTATTAATAATAGTATTGCTTTTCACTGACGCTTTTTTTCTTTTGTCTTTTGAGGAGAATGTGTTGTTGTTGTTGTTGTTGTTGTTGTTGTTGTTGTTGTTGTTGTTGTTGTTGTTGTTGTTGCTGCTGCTGCTGCTATTGTTTTGCATGACCGTAACTGTGAATAAACACATTGTTTTGTATGTGTTTGCTTTACCATGTCTGTACTATCAACAATTTTAGATCATAACACTTCATTATTATTTCTTATTGTGTTGAAACTGATTGGAAAGGTGAAATTTTTTAGTATTATAACAACAACGTCTTGTCTGTATATCTCGCTTTTCCCCTTCTATCTGCCACTCTTTATCTCTCTCTCTCTCTCTCTCTCTCTCTCTCTCTCTCTCTCTCGCTCTCGCTCTCTCTGTGTTTTCCTTATCTCTACCTATGTTATGGTTTTCTCATTATCACGATCTATATCACCAATAATGCCTAATGGTAACGTTCGAACCGTCTTAATCACATCTCTATCGAAATAAGACACAACTCACACACCCGCCACCGGGCGC